>VWZZ01008508.1:128237-152391 GCA_013399095.1 Psophia crepitans
AGGACAAGAGGGAATGGCCTCAAGTTGCGTCAGGGCAGGTTCAGATTGGATATTAGGAAGAACTTCTTCACGGAAAGAGTAGTGAGGCATTGGAACAGGCTCCCCAGCGAGGTGGTTGAGTCGTCGTCCCTGGAGATCTTCAAAACACACATAGATGCGGCGCTCCAGGACATGGTCTAGTTGGCACGGTGGTGTTAGGTTGACGGTTGGACTTGATGATCTCAGAGGTCCTTTTCAACCTTAGTGATTCTATGATTCTACCTGCCTGTTAGCTGGAAACTGCATCCTTTCAAGAAGTCAACTTTAAGACTTCAATCCCATTTATAAAATTAGTACTACATAAACATTTAGGAACGCAATTAAATGAGCGTAATCCCTTTCTATGCCATAGCCAACCAGGACTGTAACAGCAAGAACCATTAGAGACTGGAAACTTTCATTCTTACACACAATTTTAAAATATATACATAGAACTTACGAACACGCATGCCTCAACCTCTCCTGCAGTATGTGAAAGGGAACGGTACAGATTAACAGGAAGCCACAGCTTCAAACAACAGTATAGCTCATTTTTAAAAGTGTTTGTGAAAATCCACAGCTAAAGATAATGAACTCGTTTCAACCACTTCTGCTCTTGGGTCTTAAATGTAAGAACAGTAGTATTAATACATTGCCCCGAAGAGTTACATTCTCTCCGGATTAAAAATAGTACAGTTAAATCTGTTTCTGGCAAAGAAGAGGGTGTAGTCCATTCTCTTGCAGTCAATGGAGTCAAACTGGGGTAAATGTACGCAAAGTGAGGCCCATTTGCTCGTGTTTGTGCAGGCACAACAAAGCCTGCGTCACCCCAGCACTAACAGAAACTCTTCCACTGCCTTGCTCCTGGGAAAATTAGATGTTTTCAGGAAAGTCAGTGAAATCTCTCTCATAAATCAGCCTCCACAGACGGAGAAGGTGAGAGCCATTAATGGAATGGGGAGAGAAGAGAAGAAAACCAATGCTGAACAATTGCAGGTCAACATTACTCTTTCCATACCTTTGATTTGTAGAATGAAAGTATTTTCAGCAGGCAGGCATGAAGAAGGTGGGACTAAAACCTTACCAACAATTGTTCTGCTCACACCAGAGTCCCCTGCAGGACAGGGGGCTGACAGCTGAGACCCCTCTTGCATGGAGGACATTTCAGCAGGGTGCAGGACCTGATTGCCATCCACTGCTAAGTACATTAAGGAGAATGCCACCTTTGTTTAAGGACAACTACAGGATGGTGAAGACTGGACTTGAGAGATTTCATCAGCTTATTAAATGCCATAGATAAAAACCTGCTCCTGATTGCTGCCCTTCTAGGCCAGTGGAAACCTCAATATATTCTGGAGGAACAATTCCGTCTGGCTGAAAACACCCATTTACATCGCTTAGTTACACCAGAGCGGCTGACAAAGGGAGCTCTTCGCTCTCCGAGATGGATTAGGGGACATTTTACTGGCAGCTGCACAGTGAGCGGTAGGTATGGGGCTGTCTGCAGAGAAGGACATACTGAGAAACAACGTGACAAATCAAAGCAATAGCCAGGAAGGAAAAAATTAATATATATCCTTCAGCATCAGTCAGGGACTTAGCTAGAAATACTCCTGCCAGATCAGTTGCTGCAACACCCTGAGCCACCAGCTTCCAAAACAGTTGGTTCACTGAATACATTTACAACAAGTAATAATTACTCCTCAACATCTTACGACTTTTTTATTCTTTAATCCAGTACCAGAATTCATCAAATATGTGTTTTTTTCTGTTAACATGGCTTAAAAGTGAGGATCACGTGAAATAATGCATACGTAAGAAACAATCCTGATGGTAGGTTTGAGTAAGTGAAATATTAATAAGTGATAAGAGAAGTGTAGAAGTCTATTATGCTTGTGCATTGCTGCTTTCCCGCTGGCAAGTCTAATGAAAATTGATTATTTTTGTTGTTTTAAACCACACAATACGAGAAACTATACTTCCGAAGTCTTCCTTCCTTTCAACTAAAAAGGAAAGGAGTACAACGCATCTGAAATTATAAATGTCTTCTTGGCTCTGGCTGAGCTTATTTTACTGAAGCTTTTCTGAGCAAAACCAACAGGCAGACAAGTAAAACTGAGGAGTTAAAAGAACCAAAGCTTTAAAGGAGTCAAAGAGTGGTCCCAGTGAATCCGCAATTTTCTGGTGCATCATTCTGCATCAGATGAGTAATCCATCGTTTGGGACTGCTTCCAAGAACGGACCATCTGCTCTCAGCATGACCGCGCTTGTGGAAGCTGCACAGAATCTTTCACCTTCTCTTTGACAGCTCTAGAGAAAAATAATAATAAGGTTTCTAAAAAGAACAAAGCCAACAAATTGTAAGCTGCTTTTCCTGAAATACTATCGCTTCACAGGTTCAGTACATCTAACTTGCATTAGTGGCCTTCTGCCACACAGAAGTGGGATTTGACATGGAGGAAACAAATGATACTGACGGGAGAAAATGGATTTTTAGCCATGAGATCACAACACGAAAACAATAAAATCACAGATAAGTGATTGAGGGAATTTGCATATGTACAGTTCTGAATTCCTCCTAATTTCACGCACGTGCTCTCTCACAAACGCCTCGAAGAGCAGCAAGGCACCCACAGAATGAAAAACCTCGCCATCTATCCCCTACCCTGCACACAAGGACAGCTACAGGACAAAAGCCCCGAACCTTAGTGCTCCAGCAATGCAACGCCATGGGAGGAGCCAGATCTGAAAGGGAAAAAGAAACAAGCCAACCACTTTTTATGAAGCTGCTCTGCAAAGTCAGATTAAGGCAGCTGGCTAATGGGTAGGGAATCAAATTCTCCTATCAACAAACAGGTGGGTGCTGCCAGAAGAGGTGGTCCTGTTCCCATAACCCCTGCCACAGCTTCACATCCTCCCCTGTGCCAGCACGGGCACTCACCGGAGCGTTACAGGAGCCAGGCTTCAGAAACCGAATCAGCACAAGGGCATGGCTTCAGGCTTTCACTCAGGAGCAAAGAAATCCCACAAAAAAAAAAACCAAACCAAAACAAAAACAAACAAAAAAAAAACCCACAAAACAAAACAAAACAAGAAAACCCATCCCAAAACAACCTCATGGGGAGTCTGTAGCCAGGGGGAAAAGATCAATACCAACACGTTTGACAGCATCCTGCCACTAGGTCAGTTCGGCTGTGCTTTAAAAATCCAGCTAAAAGTTGGTTCTTAAGCAGCTGAAGTCACTCTATGATCCCACATGGATTTTAATAGCACATGGGTTCTAGCCATGGTGCAAGGAAGACCATGGGGTCATCTAGCTGAAGAGGAGAAGGCTCAGCTGCCCCCTTTGGTATTAAGAGTGGTCTCAGATCCAGTATCAAAAGGATGAGGTCCCACTGCCTCCCCACTTCCCAGCTGCACACCCCCACTCCCTCTCCCATGCGAGGAACAGTGCTCTTCCAAAATTTGACTGAGTCACTGCCCCAGCAGAAAAGTTCTCCATGGGGCCTCATCCTTTAGACTGGAAAGCCCAAGTCAAGCTGACTTAAAACCAAAGGCAGGCAGGTGAGAATGACCAGTCTTACTATGCCCTCAGTATCTGTACGGTATTGCTACTGCTTCACCTGAAGACCACATGGGTTTGGGACCTCCTGAATAAACCGATCTCATGTCACCACTGCGGCAAACTCCAAACAAAGCCCACAAAGGCCAGCGAGGGGGGGACTAGAAGAAAAGGTGTAACTAAGCTATTAGAGAATTTTCTTACTATTTTCTAAAGCCTGTAGCAATAGCTTTGGGTCCCAACGTTCAAAAGCGAAGTCAGTGCACTCCTTGTGCAGGAAGCATGTCTGAAGTACATCCTTACAAAGCCAAACCTAACACCCATACTTCGCTCACATTTTGTAAGTTCAAAGTTGAACACAAGATCACTGGAACATAACACTGCAAGAAGGAGTTCAGTTGCCTTTTTCTTCCTGTAAAGTGAAAGAAAAGAAAAGAAAAAAAAAAGCACCGACGGGGTGTCCTCATTTACTTGCCCTACAGGGCTAAAGGACCCAGAGCAGGTGATGCAGCCAGCCAGGGCTTCATCCAGCCTCTAGTCTGCTCCCAGCCATTGACACAAGCCTTCTGCTGCACCATCACGGGCAAAAAGACGGGAAAACATTTCTTCCACAGCTGAAGTGGAGGTGTGCATTCTCGCCTTTCAGACTACGCTACAGTGAAGACAAAAAGGTCGTTCCCAGAATAGCCATCTCATCTCTCTGCTGAGACCTCAGGGATAAGAGATGCCACTCCTGCAAAAGAGGTGCAGGACAGCACACAACAGGGAGGAGCAAGGAGACGCGCATGGGACAAGGAGCTATAACTGTAGGAGCCTGGGGTGTAAGGATGAGCACCCAAGGGCAGTGAAGGAGTAAGGGTAAGATGTGCTCTAGGACAGACATCCAGCCACTGCAGATCCAAACAAGAAGGGTGAAAGTACAAACTTATCCACGTATGAAATCAGGTGCTCAAGCAGCAGGAGTATGGGCATAGGTGGGATTTAGAGCTTGAATTAGGGAGATGACAGAGGAAAGACAAAGCCAGGAGTTTTAAGGTGTTATGCTGAATCTTACAGATTTTTCCTCTGGCTCTTGTGCCACAAACAGGAAAAAGGAGCTGGGCCCCTTCAAGTCTACAAGGGGTCTCAGCCAGGGCAGCACTTCTCCCCCTGACCCACCACATCAGTGCCACTCAGTCTCCAGCTACAAGGATCCTAGGATACTCAGCCCATACTACCTGCCCTTATTCCAAATCATCATCATCAGTAATTGTACCCCTCTTCGGTATGGCCAGTACTCCTCTGCTGCAAAATCCAAATATTATAGGTGTTAAAGGAGAAAGGAATAATTTGACACAGACCTTCTGCAAACATATCTGGCCTGCTCATCAGTCTCCTTTACCCTTTTTCCCAGGCACTTCCAATAGGCAGATTTTGAGCTGCCAGATTGAATTGCTCAGCTGGCAGGAGAGCAGGCCACCAGATTCCCCGAGGTCCCAGCTGCTCCTCCCCTATTGCTATCAGGGCTCCCATTAGAGGCAACACATCCCATCCTGATTAAAACATTTCCTACCCAAGATTTACACCAGCCTCAGCCTGCCAATTTCAAAAGACTTGCTCTTGATTTATACCAAAGTAAATGAGAGGAGGAGGCAGTTAATAACTGAAGAAAAAAACCAAAACAATGACGGGGAGTGAAATCTCAGAAATACTCAGTCCTTAAGCTGCAGGACTATCTTTCAGACGTACAAGCGCTGAACCTAAAAGATAGCAAATTATCTTAGAAATCTAAAATAACTCTTTTCCATAAAGAAAAAAATGTTTTAGTGTTTCGGAAATAAACGTCCTCTATTTTTGGATTAATATCAAACTAACAGGATTAGCTGTCACAGAATTCGGTGTGATCCATGCGCACAGCTGCATCATTTCCAGGGCACTGTGGAAGGCAAAAAGGAAGATGTAAGGAATACACAGACTCTGTGCTTACAGTTAAGAGCAGCCACCTCATTTACCCTTCCTTTTGTTACAACATTTCAGTATGGTATTAACACTCATTCTCCCTGCTCTTCTACATTGCTGAGTCTTGTAAATATTTGTTCAGCAATTAATCATCCGTCTCTACCTTTTGGACTTCACTGAAAGCATCTTGATCACAAAACAAAACTTGATGCAGAATATTGTAACCACCTCCAAATAGGGAAGAAAAAATCCAAACAATTCTACTTCGGATCACTGCAGCTCCAAGGTCTATGCCATTCACACGTGGCAAAGCGCAACTACTTTCTCCCAAGCAAGGGCTCAAAACAGATACTCTAAATACCAACAACGAACATTTAAGTCGGATGCTACGGATTACTGAATGGCAGTGTTATGGGACAGTAGTTCAAAGTGCTACAGAGTTGGTGGTTGATTTGTTTTTTGAAGAACCACAGCTATTTCCCCTCATTCTTTTCCCCTTAATATACAATTTATCATTATTTTCAGATGTTTTGTATTTGGCCAGTATGATATCTAGTTGAGGTAATAATTTTCCCACAGATATTAAAGGAAGCTTACAGCCTTGAAGCCATGCTTGTACTGAAAGAAACACTAAGAAGAAAACAACAAACCTTGTTGATGGGTTTTTGTTCATTTTTGAAAGAAAATACATTTTGCATTCGTCCCTCACCAAGTGCTATAGATAGAGAGCACGCGCAAGAGCGTCTATAGCATCCAAGGACACCCTTACCTTAGGTAAGGCCTCCTCACCTAAATCGGACCAAAACCAAAAACCGCACCCTAAATGACACCCTACAGCCCGGAGTGAAACAGCGAGAGGCAGGATGACAGCTCATCCATGTGGATGTTTCACGCTGTACCAAACTCGATGCTGGAGTATAACAGTCCTTCCACAATTTAAATGACACATTCTTATTTACCCAGTCACGTAAGCTCACCAAAGGAAACGACGCTTGGCTGCTCCAACTGTCCCACTCCCTTGCATGCAATACTCCTTTCCCTCGCAGCTCAACCGCGGCATATGGTACGCGCAGATATTGATACTCTGCTCCCAGCGATACCACTGCTCCAGCCCTCGTGGCTGCCCTCAAACTGGTAAACCGGGTTTTCCCAGCCACATTACCGCTGCTCTCTTGGCAGCATTTCCCATGGCTGCAGAGCAGACGTGCTCCTGTTCCATGTGCTCCCAAGCGAGGATGCCAATCTTTGGACACCAGCCTTCGGCATCGGGCTGGGTGGATGCTTTCTGCTGCTCCTCTGCTTTATGGACTTGAATAGCAAAACGAGTATGAACTGTAAAAACACATCACTTACCTACTGCAGAAATAAGCACCGGTCTGCCACACAGCAGTATAACCATCTCAGCTTAGGAATTACAGATTTTTAGAATGAGGAGTGTGAGTGGAACAAAAGAATAATCTAACAGGAAATCAAAGTATAAAACTAATCTAAAGACAAAAAATATAACTTACCATCCAATACACACACTTGAGATAAATGGACACACATTGCTGCACCACCTTAGAGGATATAAACAGTACTTACTGCAGCTCTAGCATCTCTTTTCGGAGCTGGGGGAATTACTATCCAAAACCTCCGAGGAAAGCTGCGACATCTGTCTTTTCAGCAGTTCCGAAGGTGGTCGCCACAAGCAGGTGGCATCTCCTGGGCAGAAACCTCTCCCACTTCTTCCCACTATCCTGTATTCACACCCACACTCCAAGCTTAAACCATTCCCACACATCTACATCCATCAGACGAACAGCTACTGTTACTTGACTCTAAGGAATATCAACTTACAGCAAAGCAGATAATTCAAGTTGGATTAATTACGCTTCCCAGGGCAGCCAGGCACAGACACAAAGGGAAAAGCAACCTTCTTTTGGACAAACAACAGATCAGCAGTCACGCAGCCTGCTACACCCCGATACTATCCTGTGCGCAAATAACAACAGTCTGTGCCTCTCTGGCACGTTTACCCAGAGAAATCTGGCATATGTTTTACTGCGAATAATCAGGACAAACACACAGAGCTCTGTTACTTCAATGGAGCTTTTATTAGGGCTTCATTCCTCCAGACTTTTAAAAGGAGAGTAAGACGACAAGGTATAAGACTATCAAAACTTCATTCAGCACGAGGCTGAAACAGATGATGAGGTAGGAACTGGGGTAAATCTAGTCTCCACCCAAGCTAAAAAAAGAACCAAACGAAACAGATACCAAACTGCACTTTGGGAATCTGCTCATCTGTAAAAGCATGGCTATTCCACAGTTTCCCCCTGCTTTCTTCCTAAAGTGATTTAGATATGAAAGTTTTATGATATAACCTGAATACAGTTTAGATATTACATATTTAAGTCTTGATATATGTAAAGAACAGATTTTTAAACATATACTGGCTTTCCTTTTTAGCAAACAATTTTGTTTGCAGTTGCAGTTGCAGAAGAAACATGTCCGTGGAAGGGAAAAGAACCCACAGAAAAATCTAGGGAATATGCCTGATTTCCTGTTTTGGTTACTCTTGATTTCAAGTGCAAGTCCTGCCGTATCTGCCATGTGTGGAGGTTTCACAAAATTTTTTTTTACAAATCCTGAGAGCACACCAGGTTTCACGGAGGGGCAGAGCTAGGAGTCAGGCTCACGGGCCCCCTGGCAGCAGCTCGGACCCTGAAGGCAGGGACTCCTGCGATACACAATTCAGAAGGCAAACAGAAAGACCTCTAGATGCTTCAGTGTTTTGTTTTGGGGTTTTTTTGTTGTTGGTTTGTGGGCGTTTTTTGGGTGGTTTTGGTTTTGGTTTGTTTTCTTGGCTAAGTTACCACAGTATCATGTGGTAATCTTGAAAATAGTGAGATTTACCACATGCTATGAACAGTCATTTTCAAAAACCTGGCATGAGCAACATCATTTTTGGCACAAAGTCCACCAGGAGCTACAGAAGCCCTCAGCTGCTCATTCCTGCTGCTCCCATCCTTTGAGCACTAACGTGAACATGTTCACATGGACATGCTGAGAACAAAGACCAGTTCTCCATATGTCCCCAAAGGGTAGCTTGTGCCCACGCAAGGGAGATGGCAGCCAGCCCAGCATCAGCCATGAAGAGCCCAGCAGCAGGACCGAGCAGAAACACCTCCACCGGTGCCAGTCACAACAGCGGCACATGTTTTACTCTATCTTGGAAACTTCTACTTGGAAATTCAGGGATTGGTTTTCAAGAGCGTCGTGGTTTTACTCCAGCCGTTGGCTGGGCACCACATAAACACGCGCTCAGTCCCCCTCATTGGAAAAGGGGGAGAGAATCGGAAGAGTGAAAGTGAGAAAACTCGTGGGTTCAGGTACAAGAGTTTAATAAGTGAAGCAAAAGCCGCGTGCACAAGCAAAGCAAACCACAGAAATAATTCCCCGCTCCCCACAGCAGGCAGGTNAAAGTCCTTGGCTCTGTGTGAGCATCGCTCAGCAACAGCAAAAACATCTCTGCACTATGAGCGCTGCTTCCAGCACAAACCCAAAACACAGCCCCGTACTGACTTTCTTGAAGAAAATTAACTCTCTCCCAGTTGAAACCAGGACAAAGAGCCTTCATTTACACAAACTCACATTGAAAAAATACTTCCATGTGTAGGCTAGGCAAAAAATAAATAAATTCTGTTTGCCCAAGTGGGCTTGCAGGTGTCATTCTTGTACAGGGTTTCAAAACCAACGTAGGGCCAGAAACATCCAAGCCTGACCAGGACCAACCACCATAACCACAACCAGGGAGGAAGAAAGTGATATGATTAAACTGGTTTGATAGAGCAAAGTAGCGATAGCAGAGACATAATTTGGAAGTGAAACACGCAGGGCTGACACATACTATGTTTTTCTACACCAAAAGTTTACAGTTCCAGGCAGTTTTAAAGCGTGGCAGTGACTGATGCTGCAAGATCTCAACTTGTTCCAGCTGAGTTTGGAAAGGGTTTAATCATCCCATTCCAGACAGCTCTGATGGAAGTGATGAGTTACATGAGTCAAGGTTGGTGTCTAATCAGCACAATTAACCCAATTCGATGATTAACCCAAGGAGGGAAGAGCTCCTTCAGGCACAGGTAAAACAGTGCATGAGTCATTACTTGGCAGCGACGGCGAGCAGTTTGAGAATGCAAGTTGTGGTTTGTTGGAAGGTTTGGACTCAGTCTAAAAAGGAAACGCACGAATTACTAGGTGCTAGGACAGAATCTCTAGGCAGTCTTTCTCCAACCTCCAGAACCCAAGGCACTGCTGTCACTAAACACATCTGTTAACTTGTCAAACACTAGAAAGCATCTTGGGAGACACCACCGAACAAGGCAACACCAGACACGGTACAACTGTACAGCAAACACTGCTCTGACATCGGCCAGTTCTGTTGCAAGTACTAATGGCAGGGACTCTTTACAGACGGTTTTATACATCATGCTACATTTCAAGCCTTTTTATCACTGTTTCCCCCCTCCATGGAATTACCATAAAAATGCTCTCATTAATACCCATACCAAAGACATGGCTTTCACAGTGCCAGGACCCATTTTTTAAGTGTCTGATGTCTCCTAAGCAGTGCTTCTGTTCCTTCATACAGAAATTTCAGAAATCCCTTATCCAACTTCAAAGCTGCATCTCAGAGCACAGTCCAATTTCAGCACAATACAAACAACAAGCTGCTGAAGTATTGCCGTGCATTCCTATAAATTTAGGGCAGCAAAAGCAAGCAGAGCCATCAAAGCAAGCAAGCCTGGGTATATTTGTTGCTAGGCTCACACCTTTTCCTTTTCTGCGTTATGTGGCTGAAGAGCAAATTGGATGGGTGAATTCACCCAGGGTGAAAACATCCTGAGGTTAAGGAAGGTTGGTTTTAAGTTTATGATAGTTTAGAGTACACATGAAATTTTGCAGTTCCTTCCAGAAAGACAAGAGACTGATGGAAGAACAAACTAAGTCACGTCTCATCAGGGCTTTCCAGTCCCAGTTTCAAGGGGCTGTTTGCCAAGTAAGCCAGTTGCCGTAGCATTAGAAACACACATTAGCTAGGGAAAGGTTCCTAGTGCTTCCTAGCAATGTGTTACTCCACACATAGATTTAACAGCCTGCCCGTACACTTAACAGCCGTGAAAATAAATTGCCTCAGAAGTGATTTATCGCCTTTGACCTCATCTAAAGCCAACGGAGCTTAGCTGCAGCATCCAGCAAACTTTGGATAAGGGTATTTACAGCTACCACTGGCTAATGTCTTACTGCCGAGCAAAGAGCCATCTTCTGTTTCATATTCAGAGACCTAATACACAGCACATTTCATTTTTATTTCTTAGCTTCCACTAGGGGAGATGGAAATGTTGAAACTCTCCAATAATCTATCATCATATAGCGTGCAGCTAAGGAGAGAACTGTCCCCATGTTATTCAGATCAAAACCAATTACTACTCCCATTCTGAAATAAATCACTGCTTACATTTGTGTCAACTATTAATTCAGGAATGTGCTTACGAAATTCTCAAGCCTTCTCTGCTGAGGTGCATAATCGCTACTGTTCAAGGCAGTATCAAGGGAAGGGATGAATAAAATCCATCGAAGGTTTACGTTGGCCATCACCAGAGGTCATGACAGTTGCAGAGACCCCCATTGCACATACCCCACGCACTGTCGGATATTGCATACGAAGATGCAAAGAGCTGTTTCAGATTTCCTGCACAACTCCAAACAAGAGAGGTTCAGAAGTTCTCAGCACAAACTAGAAGTGAAGTCTTACCTCTTAATTCCTTTCCTCCCCCCGTAAGCGTAAAATTTGTACTGACAACTTAAATGTTTTGTGCTAATAGTTCCAGTTAAGTCAATAGTAGTACAAAAACATTAAAAGGACAGTTCGGGGAGCAAAAAAAGCTTTTGTAATAGCTAAAGGTTCCGTTCTAGCCCCAATCACAGTATTATTACTGGGTAATCATAAACGAGCGACATGGGCGAGTGCTTGCAGAGCAGTCATTACCCAACAGTTACTTTATTTTTTTTTCCCCAGTGGGGAGCCTTACTACAGCAGACAAGGAACCCATGTTTATGGAGAACACATTACTTTTTTTTCACCTGTGAAAGGAAACTCTCACCAAGCCATGATGTACACCAACTGTTAGACTGAAACTAACTGGCTTTCGCCAGCACTGGAAAGCCAGCCACCACAGAAATCCTGCTCTCCAGGTCTGGCAACCCGCTGCCACTCTTTCATCCCTCACAACGCATCGTTAACAAACGCACGCTTCCTGCACGCACACACTCTACAACAGTCATATTTTTTAGTATCAATTTTAATACTTCTAAAAGTTTTCCCACAAGGTCACACGAGTTATTAGCGTATCTCCAAGAACAAACGCATCCTAAAGCTGTGACAACATATAACTCAAGTCATTACCGCAGAAAACTGCTCAAAGAATCATCGCAACAACCTGCCAACCAAAAGACTGACTGCTCTGCTGCCCCAGAGCGCGTGTTACCCAGAGGAATCCACGTTAAGAGAACCCATGTGCTATGTTGCGTTTTGAAAGCACTTTTAAGCGAGACCATGCAACTACGCCTGCCCTTTCCAAGGAAATAGCTAGAGTTAGACCTGAACTAATTTGGAGTACTTAATGAATAAACACACGAGTGTAAAGGATTATGACTGGCCTTGTGTTCACACGAAAGCAGCGGGGAAATGTGAACAGGAGCACGTGTTAGAGCGTCAGGACTGCTGCTGGTAACACGGAACCCAGAGTGCTCACGGCAAGCAAAGCGACTAAGTCAAGTGGCAGCTTCAAGCCAGAACACCAGGGACCTCAGGATGTCTGTCCTCCAAAAGCTATGTAGGAACGAGCTCTAAACATGACCCTCCATCCCCCGGAGGTAAGGCTGACAAGCAGTTTCACTGCAGTCAGTATGGTATCACTGGAGAAAAAAAAATAAAAATCCCTAAATAGAGACTCAAACAAAGCCATCATTGTGGACAGGTCCCCCCATCCTCCCCCGGCAGCTCCCCAGTATTTCTCATCTGGGTATTAAAAATGTTTTCATCTCTTCTAATGGGGATTTTTTTATTTTTATGTTTTGCATTTTCTTGTTTTATTGATGCGAGATGAGGGGAAAGACGACAGCAGTAATGGAAGTTTAAAATTCCCCGTGCTGACTCCAGAGAATCCAGGAAAATTGGCGCCTCTGTGTTTGTATCATCATTCTACTCTCAGTAGGTGCAAGAATTTGCTCTTCAAGGAGGACTGAGAAGACATACACCTCCCAGCTGGTTGTGCAGAGCCTTGAAACCCTTTGGAGTATTTTTAAAACAACAGCCAGGGGACACGGAGAAGCAAAGCAGCAGGACCAGCTGCGGGGGACAAGGATGAAGGAAGATGATTATTCCAGCTTGAAGAAATAATAAAGATTAACTGTCAAAGAGGAAAAAACGAAAACAGTTTGTCACTTGTAACTCACACAAGGCCATGTCAGAGTGTACAAAGTCATTTAACACATTTCCAGCTTCAGGTGACTACGTAAGAGGCAGTGGTGGATCCTGGGCTCCACAACCTACAGCCAGGCTCGGAGGTTGAATAATCCCAGAGGGTGAAAGGCAGCTGAACCTCCTCCACCTGTTTCTTGTTCCTGTGGAGGAGTTCTGCCTTTGACTACAGCACAAGACACAACCAAGCTCAACCCAACCACTGTTGTTGTTGTGATGTGGTTTTTTGACGCAATTGCATCAAAAACCCCAGAGGTATGGATCGGGAATGCCTGTGATGTGTTGGATATGCTATCTTAAAGTCCTGAAAAGCTATTTTAAGCTGACTGGGACTTGAATGCTAGCAATTAGACAATAAACAGATGCCTCACTACAAGCAAAAGCCATAACAGTAACAACAATTACCGTTTTGTGAGATGGAGTATAATGCACACTAGAAAAATGCATTTCTAATTTGTCAGAGCCAATATTTGTCCAAGGTAACAGATGATTTGCTTTGTTGATTGCAAACTTCTGGAGCCCTGGGTTGAATCTGCATGAAGCATAAAGCTGCCTTCAGTTTCAAGTGAATCTTTGGTGTCAACCAACAAATGGAAGGCAATTCAAACATATAAAGAAAAGACGCGAACAAGAAAGTGAAACTATTGTTTTGGATCACAACCACGGTACAGGGTTTTGTTCTTCCTCCATATGATTTCTCTCGGCAATCCCTGCAGTTATAATACCAATTAAAAAAATAATCAGACAACATGACTTTCTTCTAAACAATTTCTCCAATTTTCTGATAAATTCAGCCACATGCAATCAAGATACTGTCAACGCTGAATTGATCTTGCCTACATAAGGTTGTAATTTATGCTGTTTATCTTGTGAGCATTACCTACTGCACTGTTCGGCCAGCACAAAAGAGATTTAGGGTTAAAATTACGAGGTTTATTTAGTCTGTGGACTGTGAATGTAGAGAGGCTAGTTATACTGTGGTACAATAGCTGTAACAGCTAGGGTAGGTTAAAATAAGACATGGGAAATATGTGGAAAAACCCCATGCTGCCCTACTTGGGAGAATTTGCACACATGTATTGCTTTTGGTTGTTCTTGCACAGGCACAGTTTCGTCTCAAATCTAGATATGAAGGTGTGGGGTTTCTATCATTTACTGCTCTTACATCGAATACTTTGCCTTTCCTAGTGCACATTTATTAATCTATAAAATATTTATTATGCATATCCCTTCCTTTTAGAGCAGGACTGCTGCAACACTGAAGCAATTTCTGTTATGTCGTTTCGTATCATTGTACAATCCCCCCCAGCTTCCGCGGGTCCCACTAATCACTGTTACCTTATGGATTTGTGTAGAACATGAACAAATCCTGTCCTCAAAACAACCGCCAAACAGCTGAGGCAATGACAACAATAGCTTAAATCCCTTATTGTCGATTTTCCACTTCATTGGATTTGATACCACCAGGCAGCGTGAGCCCTCTGAAACCAAACAGGGTCGCGCAGGCGCAAGCCCACGCTGAATACAACATGTGCAGAGGCTACGCGACTTAATTTGTCCCATTCCTTCCCAATTTGACGCAAGCTGTTGTACTAGTTGTCGCTCCCCATTTTTTAAAAAATTTGACACCTTCGATTTCTGCAGAGCCTTGAACAATTTCAATTCATCAGACATAGCATACCTAAAAAATGTGTGACTTCAAGGATGCATTTAGAGGCATTAAAACAGAAGAATATCATAAGTTTGGAGACTACATCACATGCATCATATAGGTTATTTACAGACCTGTAAGGATAGCACATACTATTACATGTACTTCACGAGAAGCTTAATCATGCAATACATCTGTTAACATCCAATTACTGACTTCAGCAGAATTGCTACTTCCACTAAATAAAACAAAAAGTAACACGTCTGAAAATTACCATTCACTCCCTTGAAAGTCGCATTCCAGTCATCATCCTTCAGGTGAAACAGGTGCATTAAGTTTAGGATGCTTTTTCGCTGAATGTATTCAAATAACAGCCAACCTTTGCAAGTAAAATTCATCAGATACCTGCAGGTTTTCTTAAAAATCCATCTTAAAAAGCCATTTCATAAAGAAAAAAAAAAATCCCTACTCACGCTCGCGCTGCAAAATGTCACAGGTTCGGCAGTTCAACTGATTTCTTCCGTGTCTACTTGGTTTTAAGACTTTTACACACACATGCACACCATATAATTGTAGGTACAATACATCCCCTTATTATTTAATCCCCTGAAGCTATAACTGAAAAATGCTAATATTACCTTGCATGCTTGAAGCAGCTTGTTAAAGAAAGGCAATTTTCTCATGTGTCAAAAGATTCCAGTCCCATGAGATCCTCTGGTTAATTCATAAGGTAATTTAATCATAATTAAAGCAAAATTGCGTCTTACCCAACCATCATGTTTTGCAAGACAGATTTAGCTAAAAAGTTATTAATAAAAAAAAATCTACATTGCCAGCAGGAAGAGAGTAAAATCACATTATAGGAGATGGGGGGAATTAAAGGTTAGAGGCTGTCACTCTGCTAGATGTAATAGTGAACTTCTGCAGGTCCAAGTTCCTCCCCAGCTCTTGGTGAGCCCATAGGTAGATGGGCCATACTCTACCACACAAAATAGATGACTTATTTTGCATTTCACACTCTGAAAAATTATTTGCATCACTAATTCACTCCCCCCCAACTAATTACAGCACCACAAAAAGCACACCCACACACAGTCATCAGAAAACAACTTGAACATTTCGTTTTCTGAAGGGTTATATTAAGCCACAGAAGTAACCACATACCCAACGGTGACATTAAGATAACCAGAATCAGGCCCTTCACCTAGTGTTGGTTTCCTGGACAGGTTGAATTGGCAATAAATACAGCATGTAATGCAGCAAGTATCTGCCTCTGAATTAAGCCATAAAATTTTGTGACGGAAAACAGAATAAGTCTTTCGTGTTTTACTTTGGTTTGCGGTGGGGAGTTGATTGGTTGGTTTGGGTTTTTTAATTATTGAAAACAGAGATATATAGCAAATACAATAACTTAGCCCTAATTTAGTTTATAGAAATTGTTAAGAGTCAGCAAAACCATGTAAAAAACACCAGGTTACTGAAAATGATGACTTTTCCCCCGCTAGTAGCTACCAAGGACTTTGATGCCTCAAGACTACATTAGAGTCCAACGATATAAATTTAAATGGGGCACTTGAAAATAAAGGCTAGATAGGAAAATTCTCCCTAATTCTGACACACACAGTGCAGGAAAAAACAACCAACCACCAAAAAGCCCCCCAAAAAACCCACAAACCAACACGAACCAGGAACATATACCAGAAAAGAGCTGACTTACTGCACTTGAACAAGAGAAGGAACAGCTATATTGGAATCAAAACTTTATACTCACTACTAGAAGGTCCTTGACAGAGAAGCACATGCACGAGAAACATAGTGTTATATTCCAAGATTCAGCACCTGTTAAAGTCTGTTTTTACCAATCCTTCTTTGCAACAACTCAAATCTCAAGTCTTGAACCACAAACCTCCTTCAGGGAAAACAACCACCCAAGATTCCTCAGCTGTGGCACCCATGGCTACATCCCTATTAGATGAACAGAGCTCACTGTGAGCACGGACAAGGTCAACCATGCCTTCCGAAATGGAGCTGAACACAAAGCCTATCAGCCTCTTTGAGACCATCTCCTCAGGTCGTTCATGTCAGAGGTGTCTCACACGGAAATATTTTCAAAACTTCAGAAGAGCAGGCTGTGCTACTCACACACAGCCACTGCACCCTCAGATCATGCACCCCACGCTCCCGTTTAAAGATACTCCAGCTTTCCTAAATCCATGGGCAGCCTGAGGCTTGTCAAGACCACCTACTACAGTATCACAATAATGATTCCAATTCACAAGTAAGACTTATACCCAACTTGAAATATCCACTTGTTGGTTCATCTCCCCTTCATTCTTCACTTCCCAATGCATGCAGGAGTATGTGAGGTTTAGAAAGGTTTTGTTCTCTAGCAGCTGCTAAGGAACACCAATACTAGTTACTAGGGCTTCAAACTAGAGAAGGGCCCTACTGATATCACGAAGAGCTTAGGATTTGGAGAATGTGTTGTGGTTTTTTCAAGAATAGGGAGTATTTCTCACTTCTGACAACCCAAACGCTGCACTCCACAAACACCAAGATCTTGAAAAGTTCAGTCCACAAAGAATTAACTACCATGGAAAAATGACACCAGAGGATACTCTTATGCTTGCACAGACTGATACTTATGATATGGACTACAGTGAAAACACCTTTCACATTTTAGTTCTTTAAAAAAAATAAAAATAGAAGCAAATATTTTTTAAAAAAATCCCTGCTGTGGTTACACTTCAGAAGGATCATTATAATCCAAGCCAGGAGGTCTTGCTCTCTCTGAAGATCTCACTATAAATTCTCATTTTCAACTATAATTTTTAAAGTCTTAAATAGAAGGCCAGTGAGAATTAAAGTGAATGCACTGTTTAGATGTTCAAGTTATTCCAATTATGCTTAATTTTTACTGCAAGGTTCAGAGAGAATCTTTTAAACATCCTTTAGATATCTTCAAGAAACAAAGTATGCACTGTGGTTATATCACTTATGCCATCTGCAGGGCTACTTTCAGGTTGATGACAACATTTATGAAAAGCTAGTTAAAATATTTGTTTTTATTATCTTGTTTAGCACCAAAATGATACTTAGAGTTAAGGAATAGTGGCAATCAGACACAAGGGACATGAGGTTTCCACTGATGCTGTCGCTGGCCCACCTGTAAATGTTCTAAAGGGGGATCAGTCCACCACCCTATGAGAGATTATTAGCAGTCTACTAGACTTGAAAGTCTAATAAATCACTGTCATGATAGTCTTACAGACATTCATCTTACTTTTGTTGATGATGTTTGTTCCATATATTACTTAATAATCTGAATCCATCTTGAATGACTGCTCTAATCAGTCTTTACGCTCTGCTGCTACTAGCAAGTCTAATACGGCATTCACCCCAGCTCCTTTGACAGCATTTTAGCCCTACGTGTACATTTTCTGTATTGCTGAATGGGGGCAAAATCAAACTCTGCCTACCTTAAGAATGGGAAAGCACAGCTTCCATCTCGTTGAGACACAAATGTGTTTTATTTTAACCCAAATGTTCTCTTTTGGATCAAGGTCACTAATTATAAGTTAAAGATCCTGATTTGCCAGACTGGTAGATATGTTAAATCAACTGATAATTTATTAACATCGATTTTTGTCCCTGGCATGCTTTACAGGGCACTGAGCATCTTTTACTTCTCACAGTGCATTTTGTAGAGAAGACAGGAATAAAGCCGACGTACACTACAGATCTACCTTTTTGAGTACTTGCAGAGGCAAAATCTGACACAGAAACCAGGGAATAAAGCAGGATTATCTCAGTGATTTACAGTGTGAAAAGGCAAGAAGCCAGTCCCATCTTTGACATGTTGTTTAGTCAACGCATACAGGATTCTTATTTTCAAATCGTAATAGGACAGGGTAATTAATCTTCATGTTCTTTGGTGGGAGTTAGAGGGTTTTGCATGCTTCCAGGCTACAGGACAGTTGCCTCCTTGCCTTCATGAGCGAAAATCGTAAGTTTAACCATGACTTTACAATACTATATTAACATGATATCCTCTCTTCACATAAAGCACTAACTCCACAAGCATCTACCACTTCAACATAAAGCCAGCTTGACTACTAAAGAACAAAGCGATGTTCAGTAACTTTGCCCTTCCCTCTGTAGGTGCACTGTTTCAAACACTGAGAAGTTGATCTGCCTTTGTATTAGACTAAATTCAATTTTAAGCCTCTGCTTTCCTAGCAGGGAGGCTCTTGTATGGCTTGCTGTACTAATATGAAATTGTCTCTCTCGCGTGGCATGAGGAAACACTAAAACCTTTAGTCCACTATGCTTCTCAGGAGCTGCAGTTGCAACTATAGAAAGGACTAAAAAAAGAAACAACCAAAAAACCCTAAAAAACTAAACAAACAAAAGAAATTGATGTGAGCATCAGCAGTAGATGACAAATGACCTATATGGGTTTTCAAATTAAGGGCTGTTCAATATGTTCATCTGGAAATTTACCACCAAATGATTATCAAAATCTTTATTACCAAGAAGATACCCTGAAAAAGCAATACTCAATAGGCTGGTTTACATTGTGAGCCAGCCAAAATGCAAAGAAAGAGTATGTAAGCAACATCAAAGAGGTAAAAACGACAGGAACAGAGCATATTTTTGGGGAGGAGGGGAGGGAAAGGGAGAACAAAAAACAAAAACAGAAGCAATGCAATTCCCCAAGGATAGTGGGCTATACTGAAGGCCAGGGGCAAAGGGGGTCTTAGACTGGTGCCCAAACAGATCCAGCACCAGTCATCAAACAGTGACAAAACACACCCCGGCCAAGCAACTCACAATATGTCACAATACCTACGAGCATGGGAAAGCTGGTGTTAGGGTATGTAGTTTGCTTACTGGGAACCGAAGTGCAGAAGGAAAAAGCACTTTATTCACTCACACAAGAAGTCTGCGACAGAAGTTAGAAATGAGCCAAGATACACCCAACCCAAGCCCACTGCCCAAACCCTATGGCTGAAAAAACCCACTCTGGGACAGATGTGGAATTCTCCAGTTTCTTCGATCAAATTGAAAATAACAGCTATAAAAGATCTGGAATGGAAAAATAAGATGTTTTCCTTTTAAACAAGCATCCTTATAGCTTAAGTAACTAAACTGAACTCAGCAATCAGGGGATTAATCAAAGGATTCATTGACCAAAGGATTAATGAACTCAACAGTCCAAATGCACAATACCATCTAGTTTAAAGAGCATGACTGACGTCTATTTTTCATCTTTATGGAATATCATTAATATACCTGTCATCTTTAATTTGATGTTAGATTACATTTCTAAAACCAGTTTATCTTTAGGTGCAACTTCTACTCTGAGTTTTGGTCCCAGTTTAAAAGCCTGAGGAGCAGTGCTTGGCATCAGGCAGGAAGGTAGCTGCACGCAGCTCAGCTGAACCTAAACTGAAGGCTCAGAACACAGTTTATTTCATATTCAGTAACTTAGTCATACATTAAAATACCATTATAATATGTCACAAAAGTGTGATTTGCCTATATAAAAAACAATATGACAATGTATAGGAACCCTATAAACAAATCCGTACGTGCCTGAGACTTCAGCGGTTCCTACACATCAGAGCCAGCCAGTGGACTCAAGAGAGAATTTTTAATCACTTAGAAAAACATCCTTTCTTATAAGGAACCTGCAGTACAGTGGTAGCGTGACCCTCATCAGTCCTTCATTGTCAACCTGGCATCTCACAGCCCCTCTCAAGAAGAGTTTTTCACCCATACTTGAAAGAGATATTGAGAAGATCAGACTTCTCTGGATATAGATTTCAAGTAGTTACAGAAGTGCTTTGTTTTGTGAACCTGAATCCATGCTACCGCGATCAAGACTGGCTTTTGATCTGTATTCAGGGAACGTCGACAAGTCCCATAGCAGCCACACAGCACTGGATATCCTGGGACAATTACTGAGATTTTGGTCTTTGCAGAGCAAGGATAAGATTAATTTTTATATTCGCACATCCAGCAAGCTGACGCCATCTGTATAAGAAGTTAGCACCTAGCACTGACTTAAGTGTTTCAGTTGCCAAAGCACTTCATTAAAATTAAAGCATACAGGCAGGAACCTGTGGATCAGGTGGACAAACCTCCACCTCTAAGCTGGAGAAAGCAAGACGGATGTAGAGCACAAGCCTGCCGAATGGCAAAAATTATCGTCATTAGGATACAATCCCACCAAGTCCTCAGATCTACGAAATGCCCATGATACAAAACAGAATCAATTTCAGGACTAGAATTAAGAATCAAAAATCATAAAATAAAAAAAATCCACACACTGAATATTGTACCTCCATGTAGTCAGAACTTCTTTTCAAATACCATCCCAAATCACTACTCAGTGTTACAGACAGCTTCTTCCTCAGTATTTACACCCACAGCCCTGCAAATAAAAATTAAAAATGAAATCTATTTCTCCAGGTTTCCCTCCTAAACCTAAATGCTTTGTTTTACTACAGAAGAGAACACCTGTAGAACAACTGTTTCCCAACCCTTGAATATTTCCTGCTCAAAACTTCAGGCAATTACACCGCCATTAGCAGTTATCCAGGCAAGCTAAATTGATGGGTTAATAACTACTGTTATTAAGTAATCAGCATTTATTCCTGCGCCACGGCAATTCGTTTCTACCGAAGTAAAACGTTTCAGATCTCAACCTAGCAGTAAGAAATCCTGGTTCTGCTAATGACAGAACTTAAAGAACAACCTCATTGAGTGATCTTGTAATTTTACAAGCTGAAAGGTCGCCAGGATCTGTGCAACGGCAGCATCCATCTTTGGTTAGTGTTGCTTATCTGGAAATCAGAAAACGCGCTGCTGTTTTTAGAACCTTGCAATTAAAAAATAACCAAACCAAAAAACACGCCACCCAAGCCCCATTAGCAGCAACCTGGCCATCACCTCTCCATTCAAACACACGGGCCATAGGCTGCTCCAGCTGAATCGGGCAGCTCGCCTACATAACCCTCACTGCATACGGATCCAGCACCGTACAAAACTTCAGGATGTATAACATACCTTGTTTAGCAGCATAAATGCTGGGCTGAACTGGAGGATGAGCAACAACTGCCAATTCTCCTCAAACAGTGGCAGAAGATAAGTATTTGGGGATTAACCCACTGCTCCTCACCAAAAAAGACAAAAAACCAAACCAAAACCAAATCCCCCACCAATGCCAAAATATACACCTGTGAGGGTGTGCAGCTTTCCAGGGGTGACTTATACCTTAAAAATAACAACCCATTTCTGTCAGACAAGTTGAGACTGTAAAGGTCTTGTCTTTACTGCCTGCAATATACTGAGAAGTATTTTTGAGGGAGTAAAGTTACCCTTAAGAAATGCTTGCTGTACCAGTTGGGACTTTTCCAAGTGATTCTGTAATCATCCCTTCACTGAACCTTGCTGAAATCTTATTTTCTGTAGGTTGGTTTGCAGTGGTGCTGCTGCTGACAATAGAAAAGCAATTGAGGTTTCAGAAGTGAAACAGAGAACCTAATTTAGCCCCCAAAGACTTTTATTACTGGTTATGATGTGCAAAAATGAGAACACACAGCTTGACTTTCAGAACATATTGCAGCTTTGCTCAATTGACAGTATCCGAAACATTTTTTTTTCCTAATTTGCAACCACAGATGTCAATTTCAGTAGAATTCCAGTGATATTTACCTAAACTTAAGTTCCATTTATTGCTAAAATAATCGTCTTCTCCAAAGAATTTTCTTAAAAATATCCTCTGATGATCAGGTTCTCCTGGTCCCCATGTAAGATGAAAACACAATATAAATGAGACAGAATGGAGGTTATCATGTCCCAGATTTACAGTTATTCCAAGGTCTCCAGATGTTAAAACCCACTAAACCAGGCTAGAGTAAATACATGGTGGAAGATATAAACACCTAATACTTTCTGCTTATCTTTTAATCAGAAACCAAAATAGCTAATCAAAGGATGGCCACATTCCTCTCGGGATACAAGATGGAGCACAGCTGCCCAGATGTGCGCGCAGTGCCTCGGAGCAGTGCAGGAAGCCCTGACCCCTCTCCGTCCCTCATTTCTGCGCACAGCGGGGCACTGAGCATCCCCCGGCCACAGGGTTAACTGCAGCCGGAAGCGATCCCGGTGGCAGGTGAAGAACTCCCTATTCCCAAGATTTTCAAACGCGTGCCAGAGCAGGCTCTTTTTCAGCTGGTATGTTCCAACCTTTCCCAATATAGATGCCCAAGCAGTTGCAAATGTGCATCTGCTGACGCAGAACCACTGCACATGTCCATCCGCGAGTGCTCAGGTGACATTTTTACCTTAGAAAGGCCTGTGTGAGGCGGTTGCATTTCGAAAGCTTTCCCTCAGTATTTGAACGAAAGCTGCTTGCAGGGGATAGGTGCTAAAATGATCCTTTTTAGTATGCTGTTCAGTATTTTGTTACGGATCACGCCATCTGTCCAAGCCTGTGAATGCAAATGAATCCATCAATTTTTAAAATATACACTTAAAAAATATCCATGTGATATTAAAAATCCCATACGAGCACCTTCTGCTGCACAGCTATTATTTGTGATCTACCATTGAAAAAGCAGGATTATTTCAAAAGCATGTTCCAGGCTCCTAAAGGAGATCCCCGTTATTTCTAGCTTTACCAGCCTTTGTATGAAAACAACACTTCTGGCTTTATCATCTGAATGTTAACAGATACAGTACAAAGTATTTTGTTGATATTAATGTGCTTACAGCTTATTACACTGAGTTAATTAAAATCTGAATAAGGTAAAAATCTGGAAATTCTGCATGTCTAATTTGCCCACTAAAGCAGCTCGGGTAATAACACACAGCTCTGTAAGAGCATTAGGCTATCACAATGCAGCATATGATTCTGTTCCAGCTCTATTCATTTCCCAAAGAAATGGGAAAAGCTGCGTGGCTTTGTGGACAAACCATTAGCTTGTCATCTCTAGGGAAATGGTTCATCAAGGCACTTCAGCTCCAGCCAGATTAGGTATCAGCCTGCTTCTCCCTCAGCAGGATCCACCGGCACGTAGCAAGACCACAGAAGGGATAGAATAGAATAGAATCATTAAGGTTGGAAGTGACCTCAAGGATCATCTAGTCCAACCATCCCCCGCCGGGTCCTGCACTTTGGCCACAACAACCCCAGGCAGCGCTACAGGCTGGGAGTGGGGTGGCTGGAAAGCTGTGTAGAGGAAAAGGACCTGGGGGTGCTGATTGATGCTCTCCTGGACATGAGCCGGCAGTGTGCCCAGGTGGCCAAGAAGGCCAACGGCATCCTGGCCTGTATCAGGAATAGTGTAGCCAGCAGGAACAGGGAGGTGATTGTCCCCCTGTACTCAGCCTTGGTGAGGCCGCACCTCGAGTCCTGTGTCCAGTTTTGGGCCCCTCACCACAAGAAAGA
>VWZZ01008508.1:152415-190149 GCA_013399095.1 Psophia crepitans
GGAAGCTGTGGTGAGCTGGGGGTTGGCCTCTTCTCGCAGATAACTAGTGACAGGACAAGGGGAACGGCTGCAAGTTGCGCCAGGGAAGGTTCAGGTTGGAGATGAGGAGAAAATTCTTCTCTGAAAGGGTGGTCGGGCATTGGAACGGGTTGCCCAGGGAGGTGGTGGAGTCACCATCCCTGAGGGTGTTTAAGGAAAGGTTAGATGTGGTACTTAGGGATGTGGTTTAGTGTCCCATTTGAGACGGCTGAAGCCACCCCACAGACCAACTCCGAATTTCTGAGGTGCGAGCCAAAGCCATTCGCAGTTTACTGCGGCAGCAAGTGAAAAGCATGCCCAGGGTGCTGTCAGAGGGGAGGCACACATCGCGATTCCTACAGCTTGGGAAGCGCTATAACATTAGGCTCCTCTTCAAAAGGCTCAGCGCTGCAACGGGGAAGGGCAGAAGTGCACCTCCCAGGCTAGAGCTTCGAAGGACGCACACAGAATCCTAAAACACCTCGAGCTGGATGGGAGCCATAAGGATGCAGCATCCTTTCTGCTCTGTCTTCACGCCCTGCTCACAGAAATCCTTCTGAAGGCTGCCCTTCTGCGATGGCACCATCACACAGACCCTTAAACCGCCACGTTTAGTACGTTAAACGTGAACACGCACGCAAACACTGAGCCGTATTGTCCACCGAAGGTTTTACAGCCACAGGGCTGGATCATCAGCTGGGTGCAGCCTGACATCCCTCACTTGCGCTAATGAAGCTACGATAATTCATACCAGCTGAGGATTTATCCCCTGGGAATCTAGACTGGTGTAAGTTATGTTAGCTGCCTGCATCCTCTCCACACTGCTCTCATCCAGCATCAGCTCCCACTTCTACCGTTCCAGACCCTCCTTGCTCCTAAACCAGGGATTTTACCTAAAATATATAAATAATCCAGAAGAAAAAGGTTCCATTAACATCAGGACAGTATTCTATTGCACCCGTATTGCTGTCACCTGAGAATGAGTATTATGAAGTTTAGTCCACCCAGTTTCTCCCCAGATCTTAGTTTTGTTTAAGGGGGTATTTGACTTTTCTCTTAAAATCCCCATCTCTAAGCTCTTAATAAGTCTCCCTTGAAGTAAAACAAAGCGAAATAAGGAAGATTTTCATGCTGACTGTGATAGTCAGAGGAAAAGAATATTTGACTGAAGCTCAAAAATCCCAAAGTCAATAAACCTAAGTTTAAAAACCTCCGAACATTTAATGATTAATTGAGTCATATTCTTGACTACTTGAACTATTCTCCAAATTTTGAGAAATTAAAAAGGAGAAAAAAACCACAGAAGCAACTGTGACTAAATGACATCTAAGCTGAAACACACTTACACTTAATACATTTTTTTTCCCTCCTAAATTCTGCTCCCGAGCACTCCTTCAGCACACACTGCAGAGACAAAGCGAAAATCCTGCTGGATTACTTTGGGAAAGCTTGGTTAGAGCTTTTCAGAATATGTGGGCTCAGAATCGTTGTCCACATCAGTAACAGATATCTCTGTAGTCATAAAGGAGTTTAAAGCCGAACTTTGATCTCCAGCAACAGCTCCCAACAATTTCTGCCAAGATACAGTCCCTAATCTCCAGTACATGCAAAACCATGGATTGCATCCATTGAAAAATCATAGTAAAGTAATATACAGGAACATAAAAAGATGCTGACAAGGCTTTAAAAATTCAAAGTCAGTATCAGAAAAAAATGTGAAAAGCTCCAGAAAGGAGTATATGAAGGTCCCACGCAAGTGTTCAAACTTACTGCAGTGACTTTTACAGTTTGAGTGAATAACGACCGGTATTGATACCCATAACCATTTAACAGACTGAAACATTAAGACGGCAACACATGGCAATGTTTTTGGATATCTAAAAGGGCATGTCCATGGGAAATCATAGAATCATTAAGGTTGGAAGAGACCTCAAGGATGCACGACAGAAGAATGCCCCCAAAGCATAGTATATTTTCCCCTGAAACTCATATATTTAGGCTCAGGAGTGCACCATGCAGTGCACTAGGGAAGATGTCATTAGATTCCTTTTAAGCTGAAGTGGACACCCAACACCCAAAGACTGGTACAAAAACCTCTCCTCACCCAGCATAGGACCACCTTAGCAGTTTTGCCAGAGACTAGGCATTTGGGATCCGTCCTCGAGACGCAGTTTGAAGCAAGAAATGAAGCCTTCACAGATAAACAAAACACCTTAAGAGAAACGAAGGATCAGCTATTTCATTATCTATTTGTTCGCAGGGCAGTGAGCTGCTAGCATCCAGACTTGAACCTCTGTGCAGGGTGGCACACAGAACTCTGACAGTATAAATATCCTCTGCAGCCACATCTGTTCTTCACCAGAGAAGCAGGGAAAGTGCCCAAAGAGAAATGAAGAGACAGATGCTGCAAGTTGCCAATGTCCTCCTAGAAGTTGCCAGTTGCCACCAACTTGTCAGCTTCAGTGCCCACTCTTGCCCTTGGCAATTAAGGCTTCTAGGATCTTTCAGACTCAGAGAGGCAAACTCAAATTCTTAAATTGCTTTCAGTTTAAATGCTGTACTGAAAGAAGAGCAGTGAAATCCATCAGAGCCTCTTACTGGTAGTGCAAGTCATTCCGCTGCCTTGTCCCACATCACACTGTCTTTTCTTAGGCACCATGCTACTCATCATGCATGAGCTTCAGATTAAATTTAGAGAAAAGTATATTTGACAAGTATTTACTCCTTAATTCATCCTCTAATAGCCTCAAAACTTTCCACACTCTTTCAGATGTGACCTCAGGGTAAAGCCTCCCGCACACAGGGGTTCCAGCAGAACTGGAGTACTTGGGAAGGTGTTTTCAACAGAATTCAGTGGCTTCTCTGACCAGCTAGAGACTGGCACCAACAAAAAAAGAAAAAAAAAAAAAAAGCAGAAATATTTCTACCTAAACTTTCTATGAAAAAAAATCATTAGGTAAAAAAATAAAAAGCTTCTTTTAAAGCACACTACATAAAAAACCTTCTGAGTCAACATGATACCAAAAGATTTCTGGAGTGTCTTAAACTGTTTTTCATGGAAATACTGATATCCAGCTGAGAAGTTCTGTTGCTGATCAGCAACAGTACAAAGTAATAGCCTGATGCACTATTAAGCCTACAGTCTTGAGCATACCAAGTCTAAAGCAAGGTTTACGAAGCAAAGGGTCACCACTGGAAAACAAAGAACCGCCCACCTCTCACCTCACCAGAAAGGACTCAAGACAATACCTTCAGCCCCAAGGTCAGAGCTCTTCAGCTGCTATCACAGTTCGTCTACATTTTGGAGACAATCGCGTTGCATTTCTGTCGTAGGTGAAGTATTTGTGAAATTGAAACTCGATGTTTGAATATCAAATTGACCATGGGAGAGTTAGGTGTTGATTGCATGTAGATTATTCATCTTATCATTGTACCTGTATCATGATCATACTTTCCCTTCTCCCCCCCAGTCAATAAGATATCGTAACTCTAGTAAGTCACGCCATCGAGCAGGAAATAGGCAAGGAAAGGAATAAAGGACCAAACACTCTGGTTCCTCAGGATACAGTCTGTCACTTCTTCTATGCTAAAGGCTGATAGAAGTGTTGATCCCATATTACCTGCAAGATGAAGTCTACAGACTAGCTCTAATGGGTGTGGGGTGTTTTTTTCCCCCCAAATCAGCATAACAAGGGTTCATAAGGCAAGTTGAGAACCTCCATGGCACCCCAGAGACCCCCATCCCTGTGCAGAGTCTCCTTTCCGCATCACAACAGGAACAGCAGCCCAGCATTTCTAGACTCTTCTAAGACTTGATCAGGAACAAGCTAGAGCTCCAACTGCTTGGCTGGAACACTGTGTTTAAAACAACAAGGGCAAAAATTTCAACGTCAAGTCTTGCTGGTTAATGTATGTTGTTTAGCTCAAGCCGTTTCAACCAGCGAGTGGAGAGGAAGCTTTCCATGAACGTAGCAGAGGCAGGAACCGATGGCAGCAACAGTGATCCTCTTGGATAAAAGTAGAAGCTAAGACCAGGACTTCAGAGAGACAAGCTGAAGCTGTCTGGGTGGTACGCAGTGTCAAAGCAGTCCTTGGTCACATCTTTCTTCACCAGCGATGTGTGGATAGCTCATGGACGCAACGGCCACCTGCAAGCCGTCTGTCACAGCAGACACAAAGGATGCTTTTTCTTGCTGCAGATATTTTCCACATATCTTTCCTAGTTCCTCTGTCGCACTCTGCTTCAGAACAATCAAGACAAACCTGGGTCCCCTGTTTCTTATCTGGAGGGGGGAGGCAAGGGTTCAAGATACAGCACGGGGCTGTTTCACAACCCAAACGATTCATAGCACCTCTCTGCTCAAATAAGATTATCTGGATGAAAATAAGAAATAAAAAAAATAATTACAGAACTAAGTATTCTATAAGTTTGTTAATGGCTAATCCTTTTTATAAAGGTTTTTCTTCCTCCCCCACTTGCACTATAGCAGTTAAGTTTAACTTTTGTGGTTAAGCTGACTTTTGATATTTAAAAACATGGACTGTTACTTATCTTGACACCAAGTCCACATAGGGAAAAAAATTAAAACATCGACATATTACAAATGCACAGGTACAAACAAAAACCGAGACAGAACCTTCTCAATTACACCATGCCTCCCAAAACTAGCTGTGTTTTCCATTGATTTAACTGATTTATATTCCATGTCTTCTCTGTTCTGATTTAAACATCATTTTAATTTAGCTATCCTTTTTCTGTGGGGACTCCTGGTTTAAATTCCTTTCACAACACAGCTATTTCTCTAAATTACACTGATGTAGGGATGAACCGATCTTATTGGGATCATTGGACTAGCACAGCACTTCGTACGGGGTTTTTCATTATTTTTACTGTGACATGACTTACATCGAGCCTATTTACAAACACCAACTCGGTCTGAAGGAGATTCTCATCAGCCAGACAGGTTGGCAGAAAGACTTGACAGGAGAGCAGAGGCTCAAGCAGCTGCTTGTATCTCTGCATTAGAAAACACAAGAAAAGCAGCAGTGAAATGCACAGCACTAGCAAGACATGCTCAAGAAGTAGTTAAGGGGAAAAAATAAATAAATAAAAAAAAATTCACACAATTGGTGATGTACAGCTAAACCACCGAGTTTAAAAAGAAAAATATTTAGTAAGACAAACCTAAGCCTTTGCACAGACATTCTGAAAAGAGAACAGAGGATTTTCTCAGCAGAAATAAGAGCCAAGGCCTCCACCGAGCGATATTTAATATCTCCTTGCAGGTACACACAGGCAAACCACAGCAATAGCTAGGGAGGAAGGGACCTCCTTTGGTAACACAAACGAGGAAGATAGGTGGGGGTTATATTTTTTAATTGCTTTATACAAGTACAGCTCCTGGACACCAACAGAACAGATTGCAGGGCTTACTACTACGCACCAAAACGATGTTTCCTCTGCACGCCAGTCAGAAATGAGCTAATACACAAGAAAGGAAATTTATTAGAGGATTTATTTAATCTACTTCACTTCTGTATCACACATATGCAGGGTTTTTCCTCTACCTTTTTTTTTTCCCCCCTTTTTAAACTAGGAGAGCCAGCCCTTTTCTTCCAAAGCAAAAGGAACGCCAGACGTAAGGTAGATAAGCACAATACCCTCAACCTCCGTCCTCCAGCATTCCATGGTTCCCAGTCACAACAGGGTTCTGCATCTCGACAGCAGCCAGTGTCGCACGGGTACTACTTAAACCCTCCGTAACGGCACCGCCAGCAGGAGGGGGATAACGAGAACCCCCGTGGTTACAATCCGGAGCAGCAAGGGAAACGGTAGGGCAGAGGGAATTCAGCTGGCAAACTAACTGCTTTTCTTGCCTTAGTAAGGGGTGGGGAGAGAGAACAGATTAACCAAAAATTGACTGGTGCCCTGAAAGTTTCCTCGAGACAACTGCTCAGAAGTAACGTGGCATCATGCCTGTTGCATAACCAAGCAACGTTTTAAAACATCAGACTGCCTTTCAAAACAAAATCTCCTCAAAAGATGGAGGGGACAGTCTCTCAGCTCCCCTCTCCTATTCTTCCCATCCAAGTAAAATTCTATACAAATATTATGCAACTGCTTAAGAGGGGGGAAAAAAAAAAGTAAAGCCTAAAGGGTCTGTTGTATTTCAGTACAAACCTGCCACTAGAAAAAAAATCTTTTGTCTTTTACGTAGGCGACATTTGAGAGACAGGTACTCGCTAGGTATGCACGTTAAAGCTCGCTCCATTACATTTCAATTTTTGGCAGATACTGACTGGCAGTATCTGACTGTTTCTATTCTCAAACCCAAGATCAGCAGCAATTTCATACCATATGCTCCAAGCAAAGGTCTTCAAATACTCCCACAGTCAAGCCATGTCTGGCAGGAGTTGTGAGTTTGCTCTGCCCCTACCATCCCCAGTTCCACCTTGAAAGCAGCTGAATATCAACGAAACAAAAATATCATAATCACTTTCATTTACTGCACACAGCATGAAGATTGAAAGGCCATTAAATAAAAATTGCCAGTGTGACTAAAATAGCCATTACAGTCATGCAGAAACAAACATCTTGCTCTTTTGATCAATAGCAATTTCCCCTTGAATGTTTATGCAAGTATTTTTGTGAAGAAAAAAGACCCTTCTTTGAGATGCTCAGTCTCCAGTAGGGAAAATAGACTATTCCATTTCAGTAGGGTACAAACAGCCTCATTCACTAGACATGGCATGCTAAAAGGGGATTGGAAAGTATCTGGGTTCATTGCAGTAATATCTGAGAAGACCAGTCACCTTGACTCCATAAGACAATTGAGTTGAGACTCACAGATATTCCTTGTCAGCTCAAGCCCTTAGATACATTATGGGATCTACCTTGCCAAAGGAAAACTAAGAAATACACCTGAGGTATAACATATGCCAGTCTACCCTTTTTTCTAAAAAATCTCCTTGCTGTAGTTAACTCTTTCCCATTTTTCTGTAGCCATTCTACACATCTCATCATTTTTCTTTTCCTACACACACAGACAGGGAATTTCAGAACGATTTCTTACCTCTGGTAACTTACGTGCCAAGCACGTACAATTCAGCTTAGGTTAAATACGAACAGAATACAGCAAAAGAAGTGGGAACAGCAGGCTGCTACCGTTTCAAATCACTCTAAGAAGCTGTCTCAGCACCAAAGTCAAACTTCGAGTCAGCCGCCCGCCAGCAGTAAGTTACCGCACGGGTACCCCACGACGGGTACCGCGGCCCCACGACGCAGCTATCGCTTTTCCTAGTGTCAAAGGGGCAGGCACAGCACCACTGAATATTTACCACTCTCCTTTTCCAAATTCCACCCGAAATTCCAATTTCTACTGAAATTTGCAATAGCTGGAACAGGTTATTAATTCTGAGTTGCTGTGGTGTTTCGGAAGTATACCCCAATATCCCTCAACCTGCAGTCCAGCCAACACTTCTCTTCCTACCCAGCTCATGGCGCCTTAACCAGCGATGGGAATTAACCACATGCCTTACTCATGTCCCCAGATCAAGTAATATTGAGTTGGACAGATATTTTTCTGAAAACTTGTCCAGTAGGAACACTAAAGAAATTCTTTTAGGTGAGAAGTTTTATGTAATTTCAACTATAAAGACTGCAGAAAAATGACTTTTTAAAAGGTGTGCCTTTCGATCCCGTAGTACAACAAACCTGTCAGCAAATCAAAGTTGACATTGAACTTCAAAGTAACTGCGTACTTCAACAGGAAGGAAATAGCATTTATTTACATCAATACATAAAACAAGCATCTTGTGCTTGTTGTAAGCATTTTAACATCATTTAATAGAAGCACTTTGCAAACTTAGCACTTTGTAACGTGTTAACAATGCTGAGTAGATTTTTGAAAGACAAAAATAAACTATTAATATTTTATGTGGCAAGATCTTCAGAAGTCTTTGGGACTATTGATTACTCAAACCCATTAAGTGTTGTTTTTATCTTAAATAGCTGCAGATATCTGCAAAGACATTCAAACAAAGTGGTAATATTTATTTTGAGCACAAGCAATTTGCAGCGGTTATCATTAATGATAATGAATTTTGCATTTTAGAAGCCGCTAGTCAGTAAACACTAGCTACTAGGTCAATTTTGTTCAGAAAGATTGTGTTTCATCCTTTTTTTCCCGATTTAAACATGTTTGAGTCCTTACCAGGATTACAGACCAGAAGATGACCATAAAAATCTATGGCGTGAGTTTTCTTACGTGCCATTTCTGCTTGCTTGCTTTCAGAAATTGTTCAAGACCAGACTGTAATTTTGCTTCCCGCAGCAAAACCCGCTCATAGCTTAACTGTGCTCAAGAAAGAGGCAGTAGCTCACTTCAGGACATTTTGCCTACCAATTCTCCAATATTTACTTTCAATAGGAGAAAACAATGACTGCATTTCCACTTAGTGAACAAAGAACCATAAACACCAAGCTTCTAAACTAAAATAGCATTAACTCAAAGAATACACTGAACATCCGCTTCCATATTCACTCCAATGTTCAATTTGGGAAGAAAATGGTATATGAATGAAACTTGTTCTTTGAAATACCCTGAAAGCAAAATAACTTTTCTTTTTTTCTCTGCCTTGCAGAAAAAGAAAGCAGCAATTGTTGTCCATGCTTTGACCTCCAAAGCATTTAGTTCTACAGACAATACATAAAAACCCCTCCTCCCACATGGCCAAAATGAAGTACTTGAAGAGTGAAGAGAGATTCACACAGATTGGGTGGTTTGCATGAGCTTTGGGGGTTTTTTGTTTGTTTGGGTGTTGCATGCTTTGTTTTTTTTAAAAAAACAAACAAACAAAAAAAACACGGCATAAAAACAAACCAGGAGTGCAAACCAAATCCCATTAAAAGACCAGAAAGTTTGCTACCTGCCTGTTTAGTTCCCTCGAGCTTTCAGTGGAACTGAGCACCTCAGTAACAGTAATTCTTTTGAAGACCTGCCCTTATTTCTTTCCTTATAGGACTTTAAGGTAGGCATATGTATGTAAGGAGCTAGATTTTTTTTTTCTATGTATTTTTTTCTTATCCATAGAAGATTGCATATTGCACACGGAATTAAATAAAGAAGGTGTACTTCCCAAAATAATCTTTTGAAAGCAAAAAGATAATCTGAACAACAAAAAAAAAAAATTAAAGGAAAAAAAACAAACAAAAAACCCCACAAAACCTCACCACCAAAACCCACAAAAAACACCCCCACACCTTTCTTCCAAAGACAGGAGTTATTCTGGAAGTAAAGGTCTACCATGAAGTAATTAGGGGAGAGAAAAAAAAAAGTCTTGTTACTTTGAGCCTCTGCCCTTATTCTACGTATCTAATCTACAGCTAATTGATTACTGGTTCCTACTAAAGGGAACCTGCAATCTCACACTTTTTCCAATACGGGAGACTAGAATAAGCGATTTCCCTACAAAAAATAAAACGACAGCCTGAAGAAGTCATTAATAATGAGATCAGCCTAGGACTGGAAAAAGAAACACAAGATGCGTTAGAAATACTTTGACCTGAGTGTTTCCTCTGCAGTTGCTCGGTTCATCTCACCGAAAGGCAGAGGAGAACACCTCGCAATGCAGTGCAAGGAGAGGACACTAACCTCACCCCACCATGAACACACAACTACTCAAACATCAGGGGCAATACAAGGTACAAGCAAAAGGGTTCCGTCCTCCTGCAAGTGTACCAAGATAAATTGAGGGAAAAGAGAATTTCAGTAAATAAACAGGGGGTTTTTTAGAGGTTTTGTTAACAACTCTATTGAGAACATTTTGAGTCTTCCAGGTCTGAGCAGCTCGGAATAGTGCTGACTGTCAGTTTACCTGCCAGAGTACAACTACCCAACCCGCGACCTATCAGCCCTACACAGACCCTCACGGCACCACGCTAAGTCATGCCAAGACTTTGTGCTCCAAATCTGCAGCAGAGCCATACTGTAGAGACTTTTAATACAAAACACACACGCGTAAGATACATACACACAGTCCTTTTTCGTTGCACCACTAGAGCCCAGAAGTTGAACGCGTTCTTGCCTCCTCATCCTGCATTTAGGCTAAAACATTTCCGTTAAGCTACTCTTATCAAGTTCTCCCTTCACATAATTTAGGGTAAGGCATATCTATCACTTCCAAGCTCTGTTTCTTGCAGGACGTTTTTCTTACTAAGACTCCAGTATTTCTCCTCAGAGGTTACATCCCCTTCTCACTAGAGGCAGAAATCCAACCGTAACAGTACACTTCCACCTACAGCAAGACCTCAGAGTAGGACTGACTTTCAGCTTCGCCAGTGCCAGGGGTTAAAAATGACAGGCCTGTCGCTGCAACCTTTGCAACTCAAACCAAGTGGCTGCTGTGTCCTCCTGAGGAGCGTACCGAGTTATCCAAGCTGGCAGCAAAACACAGTAGAAGAGTCAAGTCACTTGCTCTGATACCAGGGCGAAGCTACTCAGGACTTCTCCTTCTGGTTGGACTAGATGATCCTTGAGGTCACTTCCAACCTTAATGATTCTATTCTATTCTATTCTGAGCAAGGGCAGTGTGAAGAGGAGAGATTGCATGCAACAGGTACAGAAAGGTCAGGTACAGAAAGTTCAAGAGATAAATAGGCTTGAGGCTCTCTTCCTTTGCAGAGGAAGAAGGCATCAAGAAGTTCCTCTAGGAAGAAAGAGGTGTTTAGTTTTTAAAAGCATGTATATCCTTGTTAATTATAATTGAGCATTGTTTTTTTAAATACATATATATGTACATACATACACACACACAATTAAATTAAGCAATCAGGGCCCACAAACCAGAGACAAATTCATCGCTGGTCTAACCTCCATCCCCATGTAACCTCAGATATAATTAGTATTATTGGACTTAACAGCTCTTTTTTAATTTCTTTCCTCAGAAGGACAAGGTGCTGGTTTGACACTAGTGTGTAACAGGGAAGCTTAGGACATCTGAAATACTGGGTAAAACTGGCACCTTCAGACTTTGAAGTGCTCTTAAAGTGCAAAGCATTGTTTTCTTAAAAAAAAAAAAAAGCTAAAGGGAGGGAATATCAGAAGATTTTTTTTTCTGAAAAGATTAGGAAGACTCACAGACTTTCCAACAAATTGGTAAGCATCTAGATAGCAACAAAAAAAAAAAAGGAATTTGAGACTAATTTCTTGAACAGAGCCAGGACTGCTGTTTCGCTTGACCCACAGGAAGCAGGGAGTGGCACTCATGAAGCCAACAGGAGAGAAAAAAATAGTTTTTGAAGCCAGGTAGCATTGCTATTTCCATTTCAATTAATACAATGGACATAAATTTGAGACATTTAATGAATCACTAAATCCAAGAAAGGAGGCAGCCTGCTGCTCCAAGCAGCAGTGCTTCCCTTGCCCTTGTGCCAAGCTGTTGAGAGAGCAGTGATTTCAAGTGCTTTATAAATATTTCTGCAGGACTGTAAATACCCAGGTCAGTGGGGAATACCTGAGTACGCATCTGAAGAACAGTAGCTAACGCAGCACTGAACAGGAGAAAAAGCTCTGCGTGTTACCCAGAAGTGCCTGTCTCAAACGCTAGCGCAGCTGCCCGTTCCGTGTCCGCTACGCACAATTAGGCAGCAGATATTACTAGGCATAAGCATTAATGTAATTCACAAAGAGTAACCCCGGTGCTGAGTCCAGCTTTTGGTTACATATCCTCATCAACAACTCGGCACCAGCTTCAAAATGCCTCAAAACACTTGTTTTTGTAAATGCTGAGATGTTCCAGCGTTCCTCTTTTGCCAGCTGTCAGTCAAGAACAAGGGGCCAGGTTAGGATGGACCATGGTAAAGGACAAGGAAAATCACCCATCCATTTACCTGCCTCATCACAGCCAAGACAGAACCAAAAAAAGCATGAAATAACTTTAAGAGATGTGTTTCTCAAACTAATGCTTATTTACATTTTGGCTAAAACGCATGTGCTTAAAGATTGTTTGGGGTGATGGATGACGAAGGTCAGAAAAAAAAGACTGGGAGAAGCTGTTCCATGGTGAGAAAGGGGATCCCTTCATCCAGATTTGTGAACATTGTCTCCCAGCAGTAACTACCTACCCTTCAGCATCACTATCAGCAGCTACACCCCTGTGCATCTCTGCCCTGGGGTAAACATACACAAGACACTTAGATTCATACACAAGATTCTTAGATTCAAGTTGTGCCAGAGAAGGTTCAGGTTGGAGATGAGGAGAAAATTCTTCTCGGAAAGGGTGGTCGGGCATTGGAACGGGTTGCCCAGGGAGGTGGTGGAGTCACCATCCCTGAGGGTGTTTAAGGAAAGGTTAGATGTGGTACTTAGGGACGTGGTTTAGTGGGTAATAGGTGGTGGGGGGATGGTTGGACTAGATGATCCTTGAGGTCACTTCCAACCTTAATGATTCTATTCTATTCTATTCTATTCTATTTTAGGTATTCAAAGAACATTGATAGTCCCACACCACGCTGCTTTTTCCCCCAGGAAACGTGACTTCCACTGCCAGCAGACTCACGGTGATCCAGGGCTACACTGTGATTGATCACACACTCCTTCAGACCAACAGGCAGCATCCTCTAATGATGGTAAACCATACCAACCTCTCCACAATGGAGGACATCACACCACTTCCCTCTTAAAGTATATTAACACTCCACAACAGAAAAATAAATCGAACCTGGAGATCACGTATTAAAACTGCAAGTGTGATAGGTATAAACTTCATGAAAAGAAAGTCAAGGACAGCAACTCCACGAAAGGTGTACCTGGGATGGGAAAAGCCGGACTCCCAGGGTCCTACCACACACACAAGCAAAGAGTCAGGAACAGGCCATGCCAAAACACAACGGAATGCAGCAGGACTACGTGTTTCCAATATTATCGCCAGGTACCCTGTTTCCAGTTTCTTTTTACCTTAACCTTTAGCTCCAAATATCCTAATTATTTACAGTCCTGCCTTGACTACTACAGTGCTCTCTTAACGTTTTCACTCATAAACTACTGCTAACATCTTCAAACTTATCTGCCTCTCAATCAGTCGTTCTGGATTTCAGCTGAAACTTGCTACATGAAAATAGCTGCACTCAGTGATAAAATTTTATCTATTTGTGTTTACACAAAGGACTATTCATTTCACATTCAGGATCTAACATACCGATAAGCCCTACTGCAGAGGCATAACTAAGAAAGCTCACTAAATAAGAGACCTCAGGGTGCCAAACCAATTATATTGCTCTTGCTCATAGTTTTTCCACCAGCAAAGCTATTTTAACTCCTGTGAGGAGAAATAATTATTTTAACTTGACAGTTGGAGCGACTGCAGCTACAAAGTTTAAGAACGGCTGCAGAGGTTTCTTCAATCTGTGCATTTGATCTTCGAGTGCACAGTTACGCCAGACAGAAGCACAATTTATCTTAAATAAGCATAAAAAAAGACAAAAGTAAGTAGGGCACTTGCCCTGCTTTAAATCACTGTTGTGCAAAGAGGAATACTAAGAGCGATCCAAATGTGTAATTCAGCCCATATTGGAAAGATAATAAAAAACGCACAACAAATGCACCAGTCCAGTTCTGACTGGAAGTCTCTCCCACAGAAGAAACATTCTGGGTAAAATTTTGATCCTTTAATTATCTTCAAGGCCAGTCCCTGTTCCACAATCACATTTATAAGGTTAGTTATCCAAAGAGCACCAGTTTCATCTGAGACACACATGCAGGCAGGATTTTATAGGAAAATAAGGTGTCTTATTTTCCCCTAGGAACAGGGAATTCTTCACAAGAAGGGGTAAGCCAAAAGTCTCACTCCGTGCTGGCGGCCGAAATAAGTGTAAGCTATTACAGGTATTTATGACTCAAACCATAAAAAAGGAACGATGAATAAAGACACTATGAACACATGCAATCAGAAAACAAGCACCGTGGGAGCCAAATAAATGATTCGTGCAGTTCAAAAATAATCTAAAGGACCTCTGAACCTCCCTTAAGTATCAGACAGACCTTCATGTAAAAGAACCACCCAGCAAACCCTGAAAAACAATTTAAAAATCACGCAAAAAAACCACCCAAAACCAGAATCAGTGGGAGTAGAGATCTAACTGCTTGAAAATAGGAAAAAAGTTACTGAAATAATATTCTTTACCTTGAACTGCCTGTAGCAAGAAAGACCGACTCCAGAGACACTTCTCCAACTTAGTCACTTGAACTACGTACATTTGTATAAATAAACCTCGCAATTTATTTAGATGTCTGGGACCGCTGTAATAAGACTTATTTTAACCTTTTAAACTTTGGGTTTACCCTTCATTACTGAGAACATGACTGAGCTTAATCTGAAGCTTAGAAAAGTTAATATGAACCCTAAGCTTCTAATTACACTTTCCTGTTCTCAATGAAGACTAATACAGCTGGTGTTAATATTTAAAGCGAGGGGTTTATTTAGTATGGAAGGAAGTTACAAAAAAGCCACAACCTTTCGGGACACCGCAACCCAAACACCCCACCATAGTTTCTAAGTTAGAAGTACAAGCCAAGAAGGGATCATAGCACACCATCACCGCATTTCTTCACAAAAGTGGGCTCTGTCGCACATAGGCTTTTCCTACTGAGCCTTAGAGCTCAAATAAAACTAACAGAAACATAAAGCCTCAAGAAGCCGACTGCACAGAAGAAAACTATGAAAACTATCATTAAAGATACCAGTTTTTCTTCAATTTGGAGGGGGAGTGAGGACAATTTGAGCATTTTTCTATTTTTTAAGATGTAATATTTGTCTCAACCATATATGTTATTCACATGACTGGAGATGAGACTTGTCTTCTCTCAAGAGAGATGCAAGATACTTTGAAACACAAACTTAAATGGCAAGAGTGCTATTTTCATTGCAACTATAACCATTAAAATAAATAAGTACTTAATTACACAGCAACTGTCCAAATCTTCTAGAGACACCTGAATGAGGAAATAAGATTTATTTTTTTTAAAGCTCATTATTCCTTTCACTATTTGGAACATCTGGTAAAAGTAATCACTTGGGCTAGAAAAAAGAGTATTTGCTATGGTAGATTACAGACTTGAAACCAAAACGAAAGGCTGAAAGGTATAACTATTTATAAACAAATAGGGGGGTTTATACTTCCAAATTGTGCAGTAAATATGTATTTGTGCATAGTACACTGAACTGGTGTGTATATACACATATCCCCTTCAATTTATACTCAACTATTCAACTCTTTTGACAGATCCTTCTTCATGAGACATGCATGTACCACCATGTCCATGCAGATAGGGACAGCCTCCAAAACGTGTTTTTATCGATCAAAATGGTTTATAAAGTCACGCAAATCAAGTGAAAATTCAGCATTTTTTTCTTCTAGAAAGCCACCATTTTAATTTTATCTGGGAAAATCAATTTACACAGGTCAAAATTTATAGTGCACAGGGATAATGCGCTGCTTTGTAATAAGAGGGAAAAGATGACAGAAGTTTCACCAGAAGTCATTGTACCTAAATGAGTATCACTAGACAGTTTGAATCAATTCATCCTTCATTGAAAGGTTACAAGTGAGATGTTTTCCTGCTCTTAGAAGTCCATTGAAAAAAATATTTCTTCAATAACATTCCCTCCAGGAATACATCCTTGTCATATCAGTCAAGGAAAACACAGTATTCCTAACGACACAGTGTTCGTTTTGGTGCTCCCAGTCTTGTCTCATTAGCTCAGATGAGCATTAAAAAGTTTGACTGACTTGGGATGCACCACTAAACAAATTTTTTCAGATTATTTGCAGAAATAAGACTTCTGTAAGCACGTACTCAGACTAGCTTGTTCACCTTCCATTAAGAAGTTTCTAACCCTTCAATTCAATTTTAACCAAAAAGAAGAATAAAAGTCTCAAAAGACAAGAGGCTTGAGTTTCCCTACCAAACCAAAGACCTGGGTAAGATCCCAACAGAAGGCAGTAGCAGTTTGTGCTGCTTGGTCAGTCACCCCAGAGACTGTCCAGAACAGAGTGCATGGCGTTAGAGGATGTGGAGAAGAGCTGGGAAGTGAAGAACAGGCCATGAAAAGCACACAGCCACAGCCTCTCCAAGTACCCTCTCCCCCATCTCCTTCCTATAGATGGCAAAAGTGGAGAAAAACGCGATGAACCACCTTAATGATAAAAGATGTCACTCTCCCCAAAGCCCAAGTAATTCTCACCTTTGAGCTTTAGATGGGAAATAACTCCACGAAAAAATCCAATGTTTTTTAGGAAGCATTTCAATGACATATCTGTTAAATCGGTCATGACCTCTTTTAAGCAAATTCGTCTTCAAAACTTTGAACTTGAACATAAACTTGACCAAACAAGCCAGCTATTTTCACTTCGTCATCTCTGAAAAGAATGACTCCCATTATAGCGCTTCAAATAGCTTTACAGATGTTTCTTGAGGAGGCCAGAACTTTCCTTCAGGTGGCATTAAATTATCCAAAGGCAGGTTCAGATCACAGTCAGACTAAAGGTCAGGGAAGAGTTAAATTGGCACAAAATGCTGGACAGAAGAGCTGCTTCCAATTCCACACACACACTCCCCTTTCACAGAAGCTAAGCTTTGAGTCTTAACATTTTCACAACATACTGAAACTTTATTTTTTATGACCTTTCATGAGCAGAGGCACTACAGTCATTCCATTTCCCACTCAACTCACACTCTGTGGTTGACATTTCTAGTGTTTAAAGGTACATCTCTGGCTGAGGCCTTTCGCATAGGTAAGGCGCCTTCCATCTAAAAGGCAACATACCTGTGAACACTTCCAAATTCTGTTGAAATTGCTTCACGTAAAGATTAAGGGAATGCTGTCTACCAGTCCAGAAACACACAAATTTTACTTTCATGATGAAACCAGGCTAAATGCATTTATGAACCTGTTCTCCTGAACACAGGACCCTGCCACACACAAAACACCTACCAGACTTAAATAAAAGGCTATAGAAAGAAGTGCTAACTAGAGTCTGATGTGGTTCCTCCTTGCCATTGCCTAGTCATGGAATTACAGGTACTAACTGACCCATGAAATTCAGAGGTACCTCAAAAAACCTTATTACAGGCTATTTATAGGCTCAAACCTGGTAGCAATGGTTAAACTGTGACCCTGAGTAGCAACAATCACAGATGAAGTGGTTCTAGATATGGTCCTCTATCTTTATACACACCATCCTAGTATCTTCAGTGCTACCTAGTCAAATATTCATTATCATCATTCAGAGGCCTAGAATGAGGATCCAATAAACCCAAAATACAATTAAGAAAGAATTCGAGGGATAAAGGTTTTAGTCTAATCTCAAAATAGCCAATGTTTGCATCAAGCAGGGTAACAGATGGCCCAGAAAGTAGTTTTCCTGGCTTTCTCCTAGCAGCCCACAAGCCCTGGCCCTATGCCTGCACTGGACCTCATCACTGAACAACAGAGGTGCAAGGACTGCATGTCAAAGCAGGAGAGAATAGCCACAACAATCTGATGAGAAAACTGATGACAGCACATGACCAAAACATGCATTAACCGATTAAACTTTTAGGCTAACTTTCAAAATTCCCGTTCAAGGACAAGTCCCACAGGCTGTTCTTGCCTAAGACCAGTATTTCAGCTACCAACCATACAGGTTAAGCGAGTAGAAAACTCTATCAACTGTTTTTTCCATTACTTTCTCACCAGTTTATATTGTAAATGAACTCATGGGACTAAACGGGATTCCTTTATGTGGTAAAACACTACGAACAAAAATGCACACAAGTTTCTCTCCTAGGAAAGTTGCCTCTAGTGCAACCATCTGAACGCTCAGCGTGGCAATAGGCAGAGCGCTCGTTTTCCAGTGACAGCAGACCCGCTCCTTGAATTCAGTAACAAAACAAAGAATTGCTGTTTTTTAAAAAGTCTATCAGAATCAATATCACAAATTAGCAATTCCCTATCTGATAGGGAATCTTTTCAACCGAGTACGAGTATTTCAGACTAAGCTATTAGCTTGAAAATGCCTAGCAGCAACCCTCCTAGCATCACATTCAAAGCAACGCCACCATCATGCAGTCTAACACAGTGCAATAGACCAATTCTGGTTACCAAACCACTTTCAGATTTGCTCCCACGCACAACAGTACTCGCTTCTAAGCAATTTCATGAAAATCTGAACATTCCTGATGGAAGAGATGTGCACTGTTTCGTGGCGGATATTCATAGGCCTTCTCACGTTATTCTGTGCTTTGCTCCTTGCCTCCAAGCTCTTAATTGCAAATGACTCCACTGCTGGGGAAAGTACATCTTTGGAAACACAAGGCTGGAAAACTCTACTGTTCTATGGAAAGTATTGCATCCTAACCGGTCTTCAGCAAGCACATGCACAGACCACTGTGCATCGCATACCTCAGCATCCTTTACTTAGATTTTAAGATCTTATCCTGGGTCTAAAACGGCAAGGATACTTCAAGTACAAGTTTAAAAGGAACAAAGAGCAAAATAAAGCCCCTTATGCAAGGCCTCAGATGAGAAAATCCGGCTTTCTTTGGAGAGTATTAGCATAATCACAAGACTTGACTTTTATTAAACAGAAAATTCTTCTATTGATCACATAGGGAAACTCACAGCAGAGTAAGGCAAGTCCAACTGGGACAAACGAATTCCAAGTACCCCGGGAAATAACGCAGGCCTTAATATCACCACTGGCAGTCTCCCGTAAAATGCAAATTAGAGTGTGCAAAAGACTAAAAACCCCCTCCCTCCACTGAAAGCCAACTAAACCAACAGTTCCTCAGCTTTTTCCCACTCCTTTCTGAAGCACTAGTTACCGTGCTTCACTGCTCCGTCTTGTATGGACCACTGAGGTAGCGCAGCATTAATACAGCTAATTTACTTCATCCAAAAATTGGGAAGAGCATACCCAGAAACACGGTACAGCATCACAAAGCTTTTCTGTGTCAGGCTTCTTGCTTCTCCATTTTCATAGCCTCAACGGAGAAGGAACAAGCCAAGCCAATTACCGTTACAGAAGTGTTAGCGCAACTTTAGGAAGATCCGGGCAAAACCACCACGTTTTATTTACGGTTTAAGTTTGCTGTGTACCTTCCCACAAAGAAATAATGGAGTCCCTGTCCCAGAGCTCTTACCGTCTATTTAGACACATGTAAGGATGAAGGTTATGGGATGTAACAAAACGCAGAGATGCAAGCTGTTAATGTTGACTGTTCAGCAGTTTAATACAGGTTTTCATTCTTCTCGTGTGTATACTTTGGAAACACAGTTCAGAGCCAAATAGTCAATGTAAGAATAAAAACCAAGCATAGAGCAGCTCCAGAGCAAACCTTCAGAATATGCCGTCTTTAGTACAATATTCATAATAGGCTCAAAACACTTAAGAGGACGGAGCGAATGAAACGCTTTTACACAGCCACAATCCTCTTTCATTGAACTTGCATCCCTCCCATTATCATCGCACGTTATCTAGGTTTACTGAAAGATTCCTGCATGCCTGCCCCTGCTTTCATCCAGAGTTTTTCTGGCTAAAAATCTCCAGTGTTCCCGAGTGAATGGATATCCCCCTCCCGCCTAACCACTTACATCACCGAAGGAATCATCCCCTTGATTGCTCTAACAGTACATTAGCAGTTAAAAATATATATATTCTACCACTTAAGCTCGCCTGCCTGAAAGAGCAGATGATGCCCACTCAAGCAGCTTTTCTACACTCAGATCCCCCATCAATTTCAATGCAAATTCCCCACAGAGAATGACTACAAAGCCTGGGCTCCTGCAAACATCTATAGCGTAATTCAACACAGTTAATGAAGTAACCATGACACAAACCAGAAAGAATACCGGTTAAATATGTCAAGCCTTAGCCACATGAATAGAAATTAATACATACACATAGATATTATCTAAATCATGAAACAACTACAGGCTCTGCATTAGTAAATAGTGCAGCTGCACCAACACAAACACACGCACCCTTGAATCCTGAAAGGTGAAAAAGTTGAACAGACAATTACACAAACAGTAGAAAAGCTACTGTTTCAGGAAAAAACAGGTGTGGAAAATCAGCATAAGTGACCTAACTTACAGTTCAGTTTCTCCTGAGCAGATACACTGAGGTACAATCTACTTCAGTACTACTCGAAATAAAAAAAAAGAAGAAAAGCAAACTTCAGGTTCAACGTCATCAATAAAAAAAAATTATAGCAACTGAAGGAACAGTAAATTACACAAGCAGTACCCAAGTATGAGAACGGCACCCATCTTTTAGTTTCCAATCATCACTTTTACAGTTTTTACACACTGAGAGATAAGTAGTATTGGGTGCTTACCAGTGCACACACTGGTAGTTTCAAGCACTTTTGCCTACAAAAACACGACTTCTGAGCTGCAGTCATCTCATTTTTACAAGCATTTGCTGTCTTTATCACTTAGCAATTTAACACTAAAAAGGGTATATGAGGCACCTAGTCATTTAAAAGAAGATTTTCTTCTTCACAGTACAATCCTTTAAAAATATGCTTCTGTGTTCATATGCTCGTATTTCAGCCACTATACACTGGGAAACTGAGAGAAATTAACCCAACAATCTATTGCTCTACTCCCATAACTATATTAAAAAAAAAAATCATACTGTAAACTACTAATTAGTTCCCTAATTAGATATTCTTTTCCCATTACCCAAAAAAATGGTATTTGATGCAATGGAAGTGTGCACAACACATTATTAATCACTGTCAACAATGTGAAAGGTTGCAAAGATAACTACTCATCATTATAGAATCTGGGCAGGTGGCCAAAAAGAAAAAAAACACAACAACCAAACCACACAAAACATGTATATTAAGTTATCATCAATGGTTATGAATAGTGTTTGGCTTCCAGAGTTCAACACTCCAACATCTGACATACTGCCTAGATCTGCCTCCCGAAAGCCTTGATTTCGGAAGGGTTTAACTGCACAGCGTTCGCCGTTAGCGTAGCATATGTGGCAACGCATTACGGCTGACAACGTGCTTGGATTGCAGACACACAGAAAGTCAAGATATTGGAGTCTAAGACTTGATTATAAACAATTTGCTAAAGCACACGGTCATGTTTTCCTCTCAAGCGTTACAGATGAAACTAAGCTATTAAACAGTCACAGTGTTGGTTTATGTTATCTTTGACGCTATCTGCAAAGGAGAAGACAGCGTTTCACAAAAACAAACAAACAGGCTTCATCCAGCCATTAAATAGAAACCAAGATTGGCAGTTTTCATATTTAGTTGCCACAAAAAAAAAGCCTAAGTTGGAATCCAGATTCTAGTTTAGCAAGAATCAATATAAGAATGGAAATTAACTTTAATAATGTAAAAAGAACTCAATCTAATTGGCAACAAAAGGTATCATTAAAGTTCATTATAGGAATTGACTTGCAATAGAATAATTTCACCATACTATTCTTTCAGAAGAAAAATCAGTCACTGCAAAGTCCCAAAAGAATTTGGGCACAATATCTGGACATCCTTTAAGTTTGCTAAAAACACATTGGAGCTTTAAGGAAACATAATTACATCCTGTTCTATCCTCCAGGGACCACACTAACAGTCTTTGTATTGCCTCTCTTCAAAAGGCACATCCCCAACTGGCCAGCCAGGGCAGCCGTTACAATACACGCTGGAGCACTTCATGCATCGTGAGGCTGTTAATAGTATATAGTGAGGTTCTTCAGGGACGTGGGGTTGGCTTCCTGACCTCAGCCTAGGTAAATGAAGTACATCTACGAGCATTAACTGTGGCGTGCGCAGTACTTGCCAGGGCAGAGAAAGTACAGACTCTGTCCTCCTCTAACCCTTCCCTAGCTCAGACTTTCCCACTCAGACAAGACTCACTGAAAATAAAGAAAAATAACTTCGCTCTGAATATTTGAAGTCTACCTACAGGAAAGGTTTACTGTAGACATTGCAATCCTAACCGCTGTGGTTCACCGAGACCTTTACACTACTCCCTCAACCAAAATCATGAAATAAATTAAAGGTTTACTTTGAAGACATCTAGTAAGATAAGCTAATTAGCATGTTTAATTGGTTTATACATGCACCTCTTCAGAGACATTCAAAACATCCTGGACCAAAGCCTTGATCATAAAGTGCTTCTGCACTGCACAGTCACTTGCATTTATTGCACAGCAAGTGTTATTAGTCATGACACATCACCTTAAGGCAGGAGAAATGAAAGGGAAAAGAGGAGGAGAGGAGAAGCACACTTACTGTTTCATCATCTTTGGCAACGCGTACATCTGAAGCAGACCAGAGAAAGTTATTTGGCTGTCCTTGCTCCCAGAACCACAGGGCAGTGCGAGAGCGGGCTCGCCTTCGCTCCCAAACACCTCCGGTTCTGTGGGACATTTCTCTCATTGGATCCATTCTCATCATTCAGAAAGATTATCCATTTGTAACCTCTATTTTACTTATAGCAACAAAAAAAAACCAAACAAAAAACAAAACCAGCACCGCAAGAACTTGCAGGAAGAAGAGTTCTTCTCCACCTTTCCATTCACCCTGATCCTGACATCAGCTGAGGACCTTGGAGCCACATTGCCTAAGAGCCACAAGGGGCCATGCTGCCAGACAGATTCATTTGAAAGTAACACTCCCCTCAAAAAAAAAGAAGTTTATTTTAATCCAGAGAGAATCCACCACTGCGGGCTGTGTGTCAGATACTCTCATCCGTGTAGGACAACACGGAAGGAGTCACCCAAAGGACATGTCAGCCCTTGAAATGCAAATCTGCAGCAGCTGACCACGCAGTCCAGCCCATGTGACACACACTCTGATTCTTAAGGGTTTTATTTGATTGAACATTTTATTAAAGCTCCAGAGATGTTAAAACCCCTGGATTCTCTGTTAATGTCACTCAACTTTGTCATCTAGAGGTGCCAAAATGCTTTGTAAAATGACCATTACCCCATGTTACAGACAGAAAGGGTCAAGAGGCAGAAGTCTTTCACATTATCTTATGAACTTCCCTCACAACAACGTGTTGTGGGCTAGGAGAGCAAGGAGAACTACGTAGATTTGTATTTGACACTTTAGCTATCAATATCACCTCCCCAATCACACAAGCAGCAGTTACACCACTATCATTATGCAGTGTGTATGTTCTGGCTCATTTTGATTCTATCAAAGCATTAAACACCTTCACTTCAGATTCAGTTACTCTAAATACAATGAATGACATTAGACCACCCACCACCAAGATTTAAAGTTCCGTTCTCTTACAAAAGCAATCAAATCATCTGCCTGTCTAGGAACACCCTTGTCTGTACATGCTTCCAGCTATTTTAGCTCTTCAGTGTGCTGTACTGCAAAGTCCATACATAGTTTATACAAGGTGAAAAGTCTCCCCCACACTCAACTTTCATCCTCTGCCAGGTGGTCTATTATGTCATACCATTTGAGTTTTAAAAGGGTGCATCCAATGTATTTTTCCCACCTGATAAATATTTACGACGATTTTATTCCAATCCTAACACACACACACACTATAACTAACCTTCCTTTTATGTAGTCAAACACCTTAAATGAAAAAGGAGCTGAAAGACAGGCTACTCTTGTTGCCAAGCCTGAGCTCCAGAAGTCAGTGTATTAAGTGAAACAAAGCAGATCTGAAATTTAAAAAAAAAATATATAAATGAACCAAAACCAACAACAACAACAAAAACTCAACCACAGTACACGAGACTAACAAGAGTTTCACAACAATGGAGTGCAGAAAGTCCTTAAAACCTGCAAAAAATACTTGAAAGAAAGATCTCTCCTGATGTTTGGCGATGGTTTTCCCATCCACTAGGATGGGAGTTGCCAGCCTAAACAACATTAAAGCATTATGCAACCAACAGATGACTGCTGCAACTTTCACTCACTTCTAATACCTTATACTGATGTTGATCAAGGCTGATAGGGAAATGACACTGTTCTTTCCATAACTGCACTAGCACTGTCTAGATTTCGTTTGTTGGTTTTAACATTCATGTTGCGAACCAAGGGAAGAATAATGCAACTGAAGACCAGTTCCTGTCCATGTCCCAGAAAATGTAACTAGAATCCAACTCTCCTCATCCAAAATCTAGCAATTCTGTCATCTCTCTAGTTTCTAATCTCTCATTTCTACTGATTTCACAGGACTGGCTTAGAAATTTTGAATGTCATAGTACTAAATTCAAGACATTTGAAAAATTCATTATCTTGTTTGACATAATACAGAAAAAAAAAAAACAATGAAGAAAGCAAGTAATTTAAATTGGAAAAATTCACTCAAGTAACATAGGCAATTCCATCTGCCTTGTTACATTTTTGGAGTAGTGATATCAGATCCATGTTGTTTATCCAAAACAAATTCACCAAGTTATTGAAGATCTAATAGTCGCTGCTGTCATCACAATGAAGCACTGAAAGACATTAGAAAATAAACTGCAAGCTGAATGCTTGCAGCACGTAGAGTTCTAGTTTTCCACCTATAAATGAGGTTTTTCCTAACAAGCTTACCTTGTCTCTATCGATTTCTCAACTTACTCCATTATCAGATCTCGGAAGCTACTTCCCTGCCCCTCAGCTCCCTTGAATACAACTCCTTTTTTAGTGCAGAACACTTTAAAAATAGCTACACAAGTCTGAGTACATATTTATTACCATCAATGTGCGATAGCCTCAAGAGACATCCACGCATCATTTTCTGTTAGCAAGAAAAGGAATCACAGTCTTCAATACCGTGCTATTTTTTTCCTCATGCTGCAAGGACAAGCTAATTTGTAAGCCTGACCATTCCTTTCTAAAGGATGAATGACAGTCTTCTGTAAAGGGAAAAAAAAAAAAAAAACCCAAACAAACCCAAAAAGCCCAACCAAACCAAAGATCATTCTCCCAGAGACTTTTACTGCCATGGGAATGTTCCAGGATCCTCTGAGTAGACTCCCAAAGACAGGTCTAGTTCCCATCAGAAGCTGCAGTAAGCTCCTCAGGAAGGGAAGAAAGGTCCAGGTATCCGCACTGGTTCCATCCACCCTATAATGCTGTGACACGCCATTTCCACCCCAGATGACAGTTCTCTGTCATGTCTTAACTCTGGATTACTTTGCATTGCCAGAAGAAGAGCAGAAATAAAGAGTGAACTGTCTGACGGGCAAGAGACTCATAGATCTGCTATCTCTTCCAGTTTTCCTCTGCAAAGAAAAGGGAAATTACGACTTGATCTAGAGATCATAAAGAATAGTATTTTACTGCACTACAAGGGGACTTCAGGTTGGGAGAGAAGTTAAATAACTTAGTTCAGCAGCCTTCTACCAGTTATTTTAGAGTTAGACCAAGGTAACCTTGAACAATTTGAGAAGTATCAGCTTTGATCTGTAACACAGCCATTTCACTACCAGGTTCTGTTACATTCTACATATTCCTTTTAGCAAACGTTTGAAAATAATATATGAACTTGAAAGCGTACACAGACATATGATGCTTTTCGAGGAGAAATATGTAGCTAGGAAAGACACACATCCCTCACACTCACTAAAAGCTCCTTCATCTGCACCGAAGCCTATTACAGAGCCGCAGACTGCACCAGTAAACACACTTTGTTTGTAGCACTGGATCCACACCTTAACACAGAAATCTAAATTTATTTGTTAAAGAATATACTACAGCTTTGCCTCCACTGGAAGTTGTCACTAATGCTTGGTTCTTAAAGTTGTTAAGAATTGCTGTAGTATGCAAGCATAAATAAATCTATACCACATCTGTCAAACTAGACTATAATCAACCAGAAAAAGCCCTTACACTCGATGCCTAAAAATAAATACTGACAAATGCATGTCTGCCTCTCCCTAAAGCCTCTCTTTCTGAAAGACCCCTAAGGTACTCTTAGCTTTGCAACATGCCCTAAAATTAGTAAATAAGTCAGAATTATCAGAGAGACTATTTCCTTTACACTCCTTCCCCCTTTTTCCCATTCCCCTTCCTACCACTCCCTTCACCAGAAATATCAAAATAGATAGCGGACCTCAGGGATATCAAATTTGCTTCCAGGCATAGACATCACGAGAGGCAATATCTGACTGCACAATGTGAATTTCCCAGCTATTTAGGTTTCGAAGAATTTAATATCGTGGCCCACACGTTACTCCGTACGACAATTAATTCAAAGCCAGAGGCTAGCCATTTGCATAATAATGAACATTTTTCTAAAGAGGTGTGCAGGAAACTACATGCTAATGAGTTCTAGTGTATATTATCTGAAAGTCACGCTTGCTTTATAAAAATAATTGAAAACACAGCCTCTAATGTTTACCTACTTGTGTCTTTTACGTGGCAGACTGAGAGACACCTGTCCAAACACGGGAACAAAAACACATAGGACTAATTTTTGCAGTGCTGAGTCACTTGAAGGAATTCAGTAATTCACACTGGACTGTTCACACGTGTCAGGGCTGTAGGAGCGGGCTGGATTATGAAGCTGTGCGTCAGGGGAAGTGCACACAGCAAAACACGGGATTGCTACGTCTCAATCACGGAAAGAACGAGGGAAATACAGCCATTTCTGCTAAATGGCTCTAAAAGGAGGGAAGGATGGATGAGGTACATTTCACAGCTGAAGAAATATTTCCAAGAAAACTTTTGAATCCGACAAGTCAGAAGTACTTTTTTTTTTTTTTACAATCTAACCAGTAACACAAGAAAACTTCTTATCAGGCTGGGAGTTTTCCATAGCATCCTCTAACCCATGTTTGATAGCAGGCTCTTCCTTCTGACATCAGAAATCCATGTTATTTTGAAACCAGCGTTCTCTCTACCCTAAAGAATATAGAGTATATTGCACAGCACTTACCTGTATTTACTGCTTCAGCCTTTCGGTTTCATTATCTTTAAAATTAGACCGATGAAGCTGTTTTGCCCCTCCTATGATCCCTCCTAACCATGAAATCCTTATTTACACCGTAGCACGTGCAAAACTGGAGTAAGGGGCTCACTGCCGCATTGAGACACGGCTGCAGCACTGAGCCCAGCCTCAGAGCTTCCACCCTCCAGCCCACACTCACGTTCACCAGCTCCAGGCAAGGAACCCCAAAGCCAGCTAGAGAAGACAGCCTCCAACACAGAACATAACCTCTCTGTACAATCCACCGCTGACTGGAGATTTTCCACCGAATCAAGGTGTCTGGCTGATGTTTAAAACACCCTCGCTAATTTATGACCATTAATACTTGTAGTCACCCAAGATAAGAACCGCAGCAGCTGGAAGAAGGGCCGGATTTCTTCCCCACACACAAGGCAACCAGCTGACACATCATGCTGTTGGGTTTCTCTCCAGCTCTGAAACGTCAGCTATGGATCAGCGCCGCAGGCAGCGCAGCACACCAGACAGACCGCTGTAGGATTTGTCCGAGTGGATCACACCAGTGTGTTCTTAATCTACCATCAGAAACAGGAAAAAAAGCCAGTTTAAAACTAGATGCTACGTGGATACGCACATATGCAAGCAGGGAGGTTCTTGCAGGCATGAGCAGCATTAGGGGTGTCTTTATATAAAGTACTCATCAGCATTAACCCTCGCTCCTTGGGGGCTGGAAATAACCAACTCTTCTGTATCATCCAACAGCGTTTCAGCATACAGAAATTACTTCTACCTGATTTTGCAGTTCCATTTTAAGTTACATCTGTGCTTATCTGCTGTGTAAATATTCTTCCATACAAGCATTTTCAGGATTCTGGGATAAATCTAGAAGAATGATTAAGATTTGTTCTGCTTTTTCATGTGTGCACTGACAGGGACAGCATCAGGCTCTTCTGAACAGAATGTAATTCATCCCCATGCTCTATTTTTGGTTAAGATACAGATCCAAAACAGGGCATTCTGCTAAAACAGTGCCATCAGCAAGTTTGTAAGAGGTATTACAAATGCTTTTAACAGAGACTCCCAGAGTCCTACCCTTTGCAGTGTAATATTTCACTCTTAATTATTCCACTCACACATAGCCACAACACAAGTAGCGGTTGTTTATGAATCTCATCGCCTACTTGGTCACATCTCCCGATCAAATTTGCTTCCTCTAACAGAGGCTGTAAGCTGCTGTTAATGAGGAAAGCCAGTATTGTCCATCATCCAACCCATCCGTAAGATCAGAATTTTCAAAGCACACCCAAATGATTTAGAAAGGTATCCTACGTCGTCTTTCAATGCCGCTGTGCTTATACACGGGTATTTTTCAGATCCTTAGAGCTTCAGATAACTTTGTCTTGACCAAAGAATTTATTTCCAAGATAATGAATTTCATTTGAAATGAGGAAAAGATACAGGTGACTCAGTGACTACAGGACTTTCTGTTCATTATTTATTCCTGCTCAATAAAATAGAAAGCGTCGTGTTGGATCAACCAAGATGACTTAGAGAGTTGAATTTAGCATTCTGAGTCCAAGAGAGGATAGAAACGTGCCAATACACTTACCTACTCTGGAATAATCCAACATATACAAACTTTTAAAACTTTTAAAAGCCAGATTTACTCTGATGTACATGTCATTTAACAGAAACAACATAACCTAGCAATATGAGCACCTGACAGATATGGCATAGCCACTTCAGATCTGACAGAAACCAGCATTTGAACTTTGTTATCTACACTGAGGCCTTCCCTTCCAATGATAGCACGTAAGTAACATCATCTAGGATACCTTGGGACAGACTCCTTCAGGGACAAGTGTTTGGAAGGAGGCTCCAGAACATTAACAACTAGAAAAAAAGAATCATACCCAGTAGAGAAGACTGAGTAAGTTCTGACATTGTCACAAAAACAGCTTCACTCACTGGCAGGAAAAAAAAAAAACAACAAAAACCACACACACAACTCGTATCAAGTATTTACTGGGAAGCTTAATTCCAATCACAGATAGAGGAAAAAAATTATTTTAAATTAATAAGGTTCACAAGGAGTGATTATGACAAAATCTGTAGGAATGAATTCATATGAATCAATCTGGACACACTTCTGTGAGATGGGAGAATGAAAATCAAAACTTTATTTAAATCGTGGTTCTCCCTAAGAAACAGCCCCTCTCCAGCTTTTCTGGTGACCACCAACAGGAACAGAAGTAATCCAGCACACCTTCCACACAAATCCTGTCCCTACATCTGTTTTGGGAGATGGATGGATGGATGGATGGATGGATAGATAGATAGATAGATAGATAGATAGATAGATAGATAGATAGATGGATGTTCAACAAGTCATAGCATAGGTACATGTGCTGTATACTGTTCACTCACTGCCATGCAGCAAAACAGAGGTAAAACCCAACAATTTGAGCAAGAACTCAAGAAATCACACACAAGCTTTTTTCATTTTACGGTAACAGAGACTTGGGGAAAAAGGACAGGGCAAAAAGATGAAAAACTGTCAGTATGACACCTGATTCAATTCTAAATGAGACTATACCAAGGAGACCTCAAACGCATGAAGTCCACTGCTCACAGTCTGACCTTCGATCAGTCTACATCGCCGCAGACCCTTTGTATCACATCCTAACGTAAATGTGTACATAAGCTGGAAAAAATAACGTGCTCCAGTTTTAAGAAGTTTGCAAAACTCCTCTAACCAGACACATAATACAACAGACACCAGCTCAACAGGCAAGATTCACTGTTTACCTTAGAAAAATATTTTTGTCAATCCTAGCCAGTCCTTTTGGTACATCCAGCAAACTTAAGACCAGAGCCTGACTGGCAGAGGACTGGCAATAACAAAAATTACACTCACTCGTACAACTTTCTCATTAAAAGCATTACAGAGAGAAATTTCAACAGAAAATAGAAGAAAAATAACAACATAATACCTTGCAATAATATCAAGGTTGAAATCTGCATCACTGACATGATCCGAGCTACCTGTTTCTTTGAGCACATTTCTTTAACAAAGCATGGTTTAAAATAACCACAGACAGCACACCCACAAAATGGGTTTCGGGAGCATCTTAAAAGCAGAAAACTTAGGCCCTTAAAGCAGAAGCCGAGCCTTGGACAGATCACCAAGGCCCATCCATGTAACTATGTCTCCCAAATATGATTCTGTGAATATCAGGTTTAAAGTAGATTTATTAGCAATCTTAATTACAAGAATAAGAACATAAACCCCATAGCTAGGAAATTAAAATCTTAGAGATTATGTTTACAGAAGGTTTTAAATTTTTACAAAATGAAGGAGAGGTTATAACATTTTCTCCGTTTTCTTGCTCAGTGGAATTTTATTGCATTTCTTTTTCCATAAAAACCCAATTAGTTACATTATCAAAACACCACACAGCAACTTGCTGTAATTTCATAAGGTAAGCCTGGCTGCAATTTATAAGTGGTTATACTTGAGTGCTTTCACACTGGCTTAAGAACAACTGCCTTAATGTCTAGCACAAATATCTACTAGTAAATACGGTACTCAGCCAACGCTGCCCCACTTTAAACAACACAAGTTCTCAATATGAGGTCAATACATGCGAGACCACTTAAGCTCTTTAAACTATGATAGAAAGGTAGCTGCAAAGCATCCTCACGCGAATCTGAAGTACGTCAATAATAACCTAGGAAAAACATAACAAAACCCAGAGAGAAAGCTATAACGTATGGCTTCAGTCACGTGTATCATAACAACTGTTTCAGTAAAAACAAGTCAAGGGAGAAGACACCCCACAGAAACGGGTTAGTCTGCTTTTAACACCATAAAACTGCAACTGGCACGTTCTTCACTCAAAGAGATGAGGAAGTTTCCTATCAAGTAGAAAGAGGAAAAAACACCACTGGAAGATGACCATCAGTTCAGCTTTACAAGGTCCCGTGTCAGATCCACTACACATCCGTGGTAGCACGGCTTGAGCCGACACTTCAAAGTCCAGGGTGACAATTTTTCTGCAGTCAAAAACAGAATTCACACACAAAAGCAACCAGCCACCTATAAGCCCTATGTGTGCAATATTAGGATACTGCTTTCTGTGCCACTGACAAAGCCCATCCCTCCTAAAACCTACTAGCCTAATACACTAGGTAGGCACAAATAAGTCTCTGCTTATCTTGTGACATTCAGTTTTTATTAGAGCTAAAAGTTTAGTTGGACAACGGAGCACATATAAGCTCTGATCTCATTTAGAGATCCTTCCAAAGTCTAAATTAACTTCACAGTTATATTTTTCTCATTGTTTAATCAAAGGACGTTCATTCAAGCAGAGCAGAAGATGCTCCTGTCACTATTACACACACACATTTCTTTACCACATCCCACTAACTCAGAGTTACTAATCTGAATGAGAAATCAGGAAGAGGAGGAATGGATATAAAACTATTGAAGAAATATTCCATCTCGCTCATCAGCAGAAAAAGTATTTAATCAGAACACAGGGCAGTACTGATTTTTTCAGGACACAGGACAATTGAAATATACCTAACTAGATCACCTTAGCAGCAGTTTTTACCTTCTTTACAGCAATTTCCTCAAGTCTCCTCTTCAAAAAAAAAAAACTGTGAATTTACTCGTCACCAGCAATCAGCTATTTTTGATACCAAAACAATAACCCACATACAAACTCAACAAGTCTATAGTATCACCGATACTACTTTTGTATTGAAAGACTTTGTTACCAGGTCATATACTGCCATAAAGCCTCCTCAGTTGATTCACATTAGTATTCATGTCAGTAGCCCTACTACCTTTGGATGGTCCTCTTACATGGTTGTTAAACCTGATCAAAGTTTTTACTTTTGTATTATAAGGTGCATGAACTTCAGCTACGTAATTCCCACTACAGCCAACATAAGTTATGTAGATAGATGTGATGCTGTCCCGAACGTTAGTAACTAGAGTCCTCTTAAATCCAGCCTGGAAAAGCAACACAGCGATGAGTGAAAAGAACCTGCTTCTACCGATTTCGGCGATGTCAGACACAGCCCCAGTTTCTAGTTCCTGAAGATGAGTCAAAATAGAGAAAGCAAAACGCCATACCACTAAAAGATAAGCACAAATACTAAATCTTGTCTTGCTTTAAATCAATATAGCTACCAAGCAGATATCTGGAAACACACTTATGGGGCAGGGGGGGCGCAAATTAAGCTTTATTTCTGCACCACAAATACAAACCTAGCTTTCTACCATTTTACTTGGGCAAGACATGCCAGATGCATCGATTGGTGTACATATACACACTGATTTCTTACCGCTTCAAAACCACTAAACAACAGTTGACTTCATGTCCATAAAATATATTGTTATAAAAAGGAGAATGCATTTGGCCGATTTACAATGAGCTTGGTCTTGTTTCTTCCAGCAGAAGCCTCATTTCCAATAACAGAAGTGTCTACTGATGATTAATTTTAATGGCCCTTCATCACACACCCACTTTCCCCAAGCTGGATTCTCAGAATTTTAAGCTTAAGAACAGCACGGTTTATATTACCATTCAACTCCACAACAACCACCAGGCTGTACCAACTTGTTTATTCCAAACTGATCTTTCCCAGTCAACATTAAGTGTTAGCAAAGCTCTCGTCAGGAACCTTTCCCTGGAAAACTCTATAGGAAATGAAATGTAATACTCTATTAAGACTTGTTTTGCAACCAGAAGTGAGAGAGATCACCCAAGCATGCGGAGTCATTAAAATGGATCTTACATATATCATTATAAATTTAATAATCTCCATGACGGCTAGAGTTCAAGTTAAAATTAATGTCAGCAAAGCATGACCAATTGATGTTATCCCAGCTGCCACTGAGCCTCACTTGGGGTTATATTATACACTCAGAGGCCCCACACTACATGTGCACCAAATACCCAGAGCCAGGAGCAGATGGGAGATGTAGGCTTCTATACCTATCAGCAACGAAGACAGACGTAATTGCATATTAATTTTGGTGCATCAGAACAATTATAGTATACTTCGGTGTCACAGGTCCCAAATGTTTTTCCCATCACACCCTATATGCAGTATAATGTTGTATACTTAAGGAGAAAAAAAGTGTACTAGCAACCTCCAGAAATTAAGTCAATAGAAGGATTTTGTTTCAGCCCTTATTGATTTACTTCAGTCCCAAAATGCTTCTTTGAAAAAAGCAGAAGGAAGACCTTGGCAGCTTATCAGTTAATAGATCATGCTCGGGGCAATTAAAATGCATTTAGGACATCTATTTGGTTCCCCAAATAGGAGTTCCCTAACTGTCATTTCTAAGCAAACAGCTGCATTTTATCCAATTTCTGAAAGTTTTCCAGGCTGCTTAGATTTCTAATGGGGTGACAGGGAAACCACTTTTATTCGTCAGCAGACTTGATGAAATTGTGACACAAGCCTCCCTCTCCCCGAAATCAGACAGCACTGTTGAGCAGGCAAATAATAGCTTACGATCTTTTTTTTTTTTTTTTCCCAACTCACTTTTCAACTGAAATAAAAATCGTACGTAAAAGCTACAGGCAAAAGGCGCTCTCCACACCAAGCTGAACACACGGGGTTTTCTATCGCCCATCAAATCTGCGTGGAAAACAATATAAATGATTTATGCAGTAGAAACACGTCTAGTTTTACAGTTTGCCTGACTGGTGCCAAGAAAACAACTTTAAAGTCCCAACTGTTCACAAGCTACATTTTTCCGAGACGGCAGCTTCATTTAGGTCAACTTAAGATGCCAATCCATTAGTATTAAACAGCACAGTACTGCCCTGACACACAGAGCTTGCACAAAACAAGGTCCACCAGCTGACGTTAAGCACGTTCCACTGTGTGTTTTATTTTGTTTCAAGTCAGTCACATCTGGAAACTCCAGTAAAATGCAAATGCTCCCACCAGGGCAGTAAGGATAATGACGAGTGTACATCATTTTTCAGCGAATTTATTCGTCAAACCTCAAGAAAGCAATTTTTTAACTGCTCTGATGGTATCAGTAAAAAAGCTGAAGTTACAATAAATCAATAATCTCACCAGACTCAGTAAGAGTGAGTATACCTCAATTACAGTGTATGTCTCTTCATCAACAACTATTCAAAATTCTGGGGATTTTTCCCTTATTTCACTCCTATTATAATTTTCCCTTCCCTCAGCTCTTTGCCCCATACATTGCAACAAGGAGGAAGAGAAAGACAAACTTTTTTTTTTTTTTTTAATATATAATCAGGAGAAGAGATCTACAGCTGGCTAAGCAGAGCGAGCAGCAACTGCAATTGATAAAAGAGTTATAAGGAGCAATTCTGCCACTTGTATCTCATCCAGCAATTTAAGCAGAAAGTGCTTCCACCTTTTGTCACTTACCCTTTTTTGATCTTCCAGTCCATGTGTTACGGGCTTTCTTTTCTGATGTTGGCTGGATTCAGAGCCAGGTTCCATTTCCCAGCTGCAAAGACTCTTCCAGCCTCTTTAAGCTTTCCCTAAAAATCCATAGTACGAACAACGAAAAAAAATCTAATAATAATTTTTAAAAAAAGGCAAGATAATTCCTTCAAACCTCGTCCATGTTTTTTATCATCCTTCTAAATTCTTGTTTGCCATCACTGCTCATTAGCCTAACAAGCAGCCATTCTGTGAGCCTCTATATCCTATTTTAGCTCAGATGAAGGTTTCCATTTACGTGTGCCTTACAGAAGGATGACAGAGCTGAATCCAAACCCAGTAGTTTGTGCCACATTATTGCTCCATCAGCAGCCTTTTCAGTGCATTCCTGGCACGGATAATTTATATGTCAATAAAGGTGTAAATGTGCATTTAATCCACTGTGTTGATATTATCAGCATCCCTCTCTTGGGCAACCTTCCTCCCATAAATCAATGTAAACACTTCACAGCGATAATTGCCTTTTGCAAATCTAGCAGGTGTTAATTACGTAAAACCATCCATGCACGCTTGTCATCTTCTTCTGTGTATTCAAACAAATACCTAAAAGGGGGGGAAAAAAGCATTTTTTAGCAGCTTGAAAGCAAACATAGCTACTGATAGTCTTTGCCCATCACCAGGAGTCGCAAATCAGAACCGATACAATAACCATGTATTTTGTACACACTGCACTCTTCATCCAAGCCTCTCGAATGCCTTGATGCCTATTTATCCTGTTACCTTGTTTTTGGGGCTTCTTGCCTAAAAGTGCCCCAGAATGCCAACACCGTACATGAGAGCTGAGCCTACTGTGATGCCGACTGAAGCCTGCAAGGATCGACTTAAAATTCAGTCTTGCAGGATTCAGATTCTGGATCTAAAGCCAAATTCATTATTCTTAGGGGGTCTCTAACCCAAGGATCTTTCTCCACAGATCATAAGGTTACTGAGAGGCGCTTCCCAAAATCCTCGGCACAAGAATACGTGGATAGTATTCTATATATAAACTGATATACACACTGCATTATTACTTGAGAAAGAACATGGCACCTGAAATGACAAGTTAGCAACCCAACCACCTTATAACGCTGTTCTTTTCGTACTGAGAAGCACAAGTTTACTACAGAGACAAATTCTTTCCCCAAGTTAGTTTGTACGGTGGGATCGATATCAGCAGGCTTCAATATACAGGCACCAGAAAAAGCACATTTAGTAAGTTGGATTCCATATCTAAAAAGGCTAAATATCAAATCTGTTTCAGCAACCTTAGCTGAGCATGGTATAAGACCACATATCCACCTGCATGTTGTTGATACAAGCTCTGCTCATGGGACAAGCACCAAAAAAATCCAAACCTAAGCAACCTAGGTAAAAAAAGAAAAAAAAACAATAATAAAAAGGAAAGTCATCCGAATAATCAGACATTCTCCCATCACTAAAGGATGGGTAGCATGAAAAATAAATTTTCCGTACACATAGTAGAAACTGGATACTTGTACCCCACTTGCATCTTTCTATAGAGCTTCAGCACTACCCGAACTGAATACCTGAAAATACCCAAGTTAAACATAAGGCAGATTTTTGGTCAAATACATAAACAGGTTTGTTCTACGTGCCAAGGCCCCTTGTCATTCCATGGCAAAAAAGTCACAAGACAACAGGTAGAAATACCAGGTCTGCCTATCACTTCGAACGCTCTTGTACTGCTCCTCACCACAAAGCAGTAGGTCGTTAATCCAGTTCTATTTCTTCTGCTGAGTAGAGGGGAGAACACGACTGACTGCAGTGACGCTGCTATGCTTTGCCGTTGGAAAATAACCTAAAAAACACATCTACGCCACTTTATAGAAAAGTAAGAAGTTTCAAATTTTATTTTGAACCGCATCCTCCTCCTGATCTGTGGTTTCACACCTACTGATATCCGTGAAAATCGTACAGGTAGCTTGAAGGCAGTAAAGGGCCTTTGACCTTAGCAACAAATATCATGCAAAAAAACCCAAACCAAAACGCACCCACCCCACAACTTTTATAAATATCTTTAAGTCGCACCGACGAAAACTTTTTCCCTCCAGTGATTTCACTGTGATGTGACACACGAGACTGCATCAGTCACATCGTGTAATACCATGCTGGAACAGCATGACATAACCAGTGCAGCTGAGGACAACGTTTCTCCGCACGAAAGGTCCCCTGAACCAGAAAAAAAAAAAAAAAAAAAAGAAAAAGAAAAAGTGCAATCTCTCTAGAAGTTCCTGGGCATTCAGCGCTATGGCTTTAACCATCGTGGAACCAGACGGACTCTCCTGGGAAACATGCAAATTTCTGTGTGTATGTAGTACTTAGCCTGTGCCCGGAACCTTAGAGCATGCATTACTGGGTATTTAGTGTCACTGCATAAGTTAGCTGTATTAAATTTCATATTAAAAAAATTATATTAACAAGAAAAAAAATGTATCCTGAAGCTTAAAGAGCCGTTTAATTCAAATCAGACACAAACCAAAACATTTTAAGTATCTAGATTGAATTTATTCTTATTCCCCCCCAACAAAAAGATGTCTCACATTTTATCTCTGTGCATACCTAATTGCAGGCATGGATTTCTTAACAGTAAACTGGCATTACAAACAAAATAGAAACGATAAGAAGAAAAACTAAGGTCTGCAGGGGAAGTCGCCACATAGCCATGGGAGATGCTAAAACCAACAAAACGCCAAGAGACCAAAAATCTCCGTTATCTCGTTTTCCTGCCAAGGAACATCCCGCGGCCCCAGCCAGGCTCTGGACCCCGTTGGGCCACGCACTGGAAAACCTCCGTGAGAAGACAGCCTGAAGAGCTCAGAACCTAACCCTGACCACAGCTCAGGCGTGTGACAGACCCCAAGGAACCTCAGGTGAATTCATATCCTGAGCTTTAAGCCCTGAGGGCTGTACCTGGCTGTGTCCTGCCAGGGTCCCCCCCGCCACCCAGCCCCAGGAGGGCCCCACCTGCACCCAACATCCCTTAGAGGTACCTCACCACACGGACCAGACCCCCACCACCCCCCCGGACGCTATTCCCTCATTCAAAGCAAAGCGGATAAACACAACTTCCCTTGTTTTTCCCCTGAAACAAACAAACAAAAAGCCACCTCACAACAGTTTTCGTTCCCGCGATTGTGTTTCGGAACAAGCAAGCAAAACAGAACCCGCTCGCGGGTGCCTCTCCACAAGTTTGTGTTTGTTTCTGTCGCTGTGTTTTTCAAACACGGGAAATAAAAGCCCAGCAGTAAAGTTTCCCCGGTGCCCAGCGCGGCCCCGGGCGGGAGGCACAGC
>VWZZ01008508.1:191058-218790 GCA_013399095.1 Psophia crepitans
GCTGCCCGGGTCCCGGTCCCATCCCGGTGGGAACCGGCCCTCAGCGGGGAGTCGGGCAGCGCCCCGCCCCGCAGCGGAAGATGGCGCTGGGCGGCCCCGGCCACCTGCGTGCGGCGGGACAGTCCTGGCGGCCAGGCCAGGCGCTGGGCTCCAGCCCGGGCTGCCGGCACCGTGCAGGCCCTGCGCCAAGGGGGACGGTCCCCACCGGCAGCCTCCGGTTCTGTGGCGTTACCCGCCCTGACCGAGCCGCCGGAGCCCCACAAGCGCCAGCAGAGCAACGCATTGGGTTTGGATGGCGCGGGACGCAGAGGCGCCCAGACCGTGGGGTCAGAAGCGCCACTGCGGGGCCCGTGACAGAGGGGGACACGCTCAGGAGATGCCACCAGGCAGCGGTGCCCCTGCAGCGCCATTAATGCAGGATGTCATTGGTTCCAGGCACATCTTGATTACGGATGTATTCCAAAAAAACAACATAAACATGGTATCAACCTCTCGTCAGTGCAGATGTTTGAATTACTTGGAGCAGAGCCAGCCTGCTCTGGAGCCTCCCGAGTCTTAACAAACCAGCGCTGGTAAAGGAGGCAGGATCTCAGTTCGCTCCGCACGGAGCCGCTTCGGCAGCTCAGCACCGCTTCTGGAAATGGAAGCGTGCGTATGTTCCCCCGGCTCGGCAGAAGCCAGCTCCGATGCAACTTGCTGGCCCGTGCCGCTGGCCACGCCAGCATACGCCTGGGCCCTGGCACCCTCCAGCAGCAGCGTATTCCCTTGGGCAGCCTGTGTCTGAGCTAGCTCTGCTTGACCCGCACAGCTTCTGTGGGGAAGAAAAAGAAAACGCTAGAAAATATCATCACAAATGCAAAATACGTGGGGTTTACGTGGAAAGATTTAGCCTCAAAGAGAGATACGTGAGCAGGAGCATACTGCTGGAGTGAAGGCTGGCTGGAGGCCGCAGAAGTAGGCAGTGTCGAGGGACTGGATTTCTGAAGGCAATGAGCTGGTCGTGGCTCGCTGCCTGCTCTGTCTACAGCCCAAGAAACCCAGGATGGCTACTGCCTGCCACCTTCTGAGAGGTCAGCCTGAAGAGAAATGGTTCCTGTTCCTCAGGAGGATATAGCTAGGAACAGCATCAGCCTTTACCCCTCTCAGGATTTCAATGCATCATCCTCATTTTCTGTCTGAACTGTAGTGAGTCCTATATGTGACTCTTCCTGTGGCACCTTACTCTTGGGGAAAGAAAATTCAATTCCTCCCCCCCAGATAAAATGACTACAGTCTAACCTTGCTTTTAGCTTTCTCCTCAAGGTTGTTAATTCAGCAGAGCTACAGCTTTCAGCCCAGTATTCAGGATGCCTGCTCAGATGGAACACCAGTAAATAAAACGTCCATCTCATTTAGACCATTTCTTTAAATATTAAAGTACAAAAGAAGTAAAAAGAAGTCTGTGAACTTAGGTTCCCGAGGTTTTGTTTAAACTTACCCAGAAAAACAAGATGCCACTAATGTCTGGGCTGCTGTGGCTCTTGGGACCTCAAAGGATGTCGTGGCTTGCAGACAGCTTCACCACGACACTTGGACTTGCCTGTGCTCAAAGGCCTTTGCGAGCATTGGGTGCGCCTTGCTGAACGCCGGCTCCTGTGGAAAATGGCATTGCCGTCACTCCATAACCCAGCTGCCATTTTTCGTATCTGATCGATGTTTCACGTGCAGACAACAGGAATGAGACGTTAAGCCAGATCGATCCTTTGGCAAATTCAGGTGGCTTTTTAGTACAGAAAGAGATGTTTTAGAACACATTAGTAAGAAACTACAGCTTCTACTATAGGATTTTTATATTTAGAAAATCTTCTTTTAAAATATGTGGCTAGAGGTAGAAAAGAAGATTACAATAGCCGAGTCTGTGATAAAGGGAAATTTCAATTCAATGGGACTGCTGTAAAGGCCCTTATTTATTTTTCTCAGCAGTTGCATTTTGCCTTTCACTTGCCTGCAGCTTTGGTTGCTGTGGAGGTTTTCTTCTGTAAATTCTTCAAAGTGATGGATTTTCCCTTTGAAAGAATGCTTGACTGTAGTGTAACCTTTTTTTATTTTTTTCCTGTGCATGTGTGATGCTTTGAGCTTTGAAAAGACAGGTGTGCTGCCACCTCTTTTGTTCATTTGCGTGCCGAGAGCTGGGAAATTTGCATTATTGGTGTCATACTCCTCAACTGGAAGGCAAGGAGGGTGATCTTCTACTCTTCTTTCCAGTTAAAGGTTGTCTGCAAATACATGTTCCTCTCTATTTTAGAATACTAAGACATTCAGCATTTTATGAATCAAAGAAACATAAGGCATATTTTTATTGATTAAATGTTATAGTCATAACAAGAAGCGCTAACGTACAAGGTGTTGCACTTAGATACCTTTGCCATTGCTTACAATCTGGACAGATAAAAGGTGAGAGAAAAATGCCAACATTTTAATCCCTGTTTTAGAAATGGAAAGCTGTGATGGAGAGCTGATGAGGGAAACTTGCCCAGATCAGGTCTCCCAGCTAACATCAGCATCTTAACCACAAGCTATTCCCCTTTTTGTGGGTTTTCATCCTTTCGATGTGTTCCAGCCTGTTAGATAGCCAAAAGTGATCATGTGTGAAGTTACAGGCTTGGACTCTAAAAAGATAATGGTCAAAGCCCAAGTCCTCATCTCAGTGATGAAAACTGAAACCAGGAGCAATGTGACGACTTCATTGGACATTAACACAGTGATAATTCTCTTATTTAGTGTCCTTGCAGAACAACAGGTAACAGTCATTATCCAAAAAAAATCAGCAACTAAACACTAGACCTTTAATCTAGGGACAATGCCATTCAAATCCCAATACGATTCCTATGAAAAAGCCGTTTAGTATGTTCACAGAAATGAAATGATGCTGGAGTAGGAGCACCAGCCAGGGACTCGGGACTCCTCAATCTGTCAGCTTTCTGTCATCTAAGCCCACACCGGTTCTGTGGAAACCCGCTGGGTTCCCGCAGGATAAAATCTAAATGCCAGCCATGCATTGTAAATGCTTTAAATCAAAGATTGCCTTTTACCACAAGTTCCATAGAAATTCTAACAAAACGAGCCCGTGGTCTTAGCAGGAAGATCTAGGTACCAGGTCCACAATAATTAAGTGGACACTAATACTGAACATGTTTTGGAGTTGTGATCTCAGCAAGGACAGCAGGATCTGGCCCAATGCATTTTAATTACAAGGCTGCAATACAAGGCTATTTAAATGCTGTGAAAGCTGCGATGCCATAATCGCACTATTGCCATGAGCATTTGAAAATATGAGGCTTCCTCTTTATGAGTGCCTATCTTTCGACACTACAAAATGTCACAGAAAGTTCAGTTCTAAAGCAGTAAAATACGCCTAAAGATACAGAACGTTATTCATATTCTTAAAGAACTAGACGTTACAGTAAGTGAAACCAAGTTTCATAATTATAAAACAAAACATTAATAAACAGCGACATGCAATTCATCATCTAAAGAATTTAAATCCTTTAACTTCACATAATTCAGCTTTGATCCTTAGACTGTAAGAATCAACATTTCCTGAGGTGTTTTCACAGACTTTTCAGGACAACCTTGAGTTCATTTATCTGTGTGTGTGCTGCAGGGCCTGGTAAAACATTGTTATGAAACTGACGGCTGCAATGGCAGCCGTGTTTAGAGAGCAGAAAAACGGGGATGTTGAACTAAAATAGCAAGGCTTTCACTAATTTTTCAGGCTCTTTTACGTACCTTTTAGCTTTTGGCTGTAGCTAATCAAAGTGAACATCCATATAAGTTCTTAGTGACGGCAATGAATTCTTAAAAAGTCTTATTTTGCATTTTTAAGATGTTATTGTGTAATGCATGTACATTAAGAAAAGTTGCTTTTGATGATAGAATGTATCATGAGAATCCATTTACCTCTATGAAATCCAATATAATCTTTGAAAGATTAACTCTTGAGATAGCTAATAGGTTTCTTCTAGGACAGCCAGATACTGTCATTCTTTGTTGTATTCTTTCACGGGGGGGAGGAGGGGGATTAAATATTTTCAGTGTTAAAATTTTATTTAAATAAAATTTAGGTTCAGAAAATGAACTACTTGCTTGATCAAGGGAACAAGACAGGTATATAATGCCTGAGAAACTCTTCCTCCATTTACCTCTCCTGTGATCCGAAAACCATTAGACTAAAGAGCAAGTTCAAATGCTAAATTTAAATGACAGTTTTAAAAGAAAAGGGACACCTGCTCTCTAAGAATTATGTCCACTTGTTAAGAGGTGGGTACCCCTTACCTCTTTGGTGAGAAACATTTAAGTTCCTCACTCGTGTCTCATAAGGACAGCTGCTTAGATGGAGTCAAACATCACAAACCCATGTCTCAACATCAGTTTACATGAGCTAAGAATTTGCTTCATAGTGCCTTATATTTACAGTGTAACTATTCCAAGACAACCCTCTAATCAACTATTGTTATTGGTGGCTGGCATCTCTCTCATCCTCAGAGTTGCCACTCTGTATTTCTGTGGTTAAAATACACATCTCCTGGATGTAGCTAACTTCACCCGTGGCTCGTATCCATGGACAGCCAGCGTCTTCCATGGTCACTTGTTATTACAGTAAAAACCCTTTGCAACGGTTAGTTTGGATTGTGGTGAGCCATTGCCCCAAGACTTTACCCGCAGTCCCATACTGCCAAAGCAACCTGCTCTCTCTCCTTTATCCGGTATGTATGTTCTCTCAGGGTATCAGAAATTTTTAGTACTTTGCATCACGGCATAAAAATCTTGGCTTACATGCTTTAAGATAAAACAGAGGTAGGAAGAAGCAATCTGATAATGCTTGTTTAATCCTTGCTTTGGTAGGTGAGGCTAAGAGCAGACCTTAGTTCTTTGTCTGCATTCCCAAGGTCTTCCCTGAACATCTGCCAGATGTGATGGCATTCTTAGAATTCTCCCTGTTGTTAGTGTCTCCTTGGCCTCTGAAGCCTGGCCGCCTAATTGGAAACAAACCCTTTCTCAGGCTGCCAAAGGAAGTGGGACGTACTAACCCTCAACACCATGCTCGCCTCAGCCTGCAGCTCCTGGGTAACTGGAGGATTCCTGTCTGGCCGCAGGGACACCGTTAACCATGGACAACTTCACAGTGCAAAATGGTTATTAATTGTTATCCAGTGCAAAGTCCACCTAAGAGAAGCCAACCTGACCTGTTACATACCCTACAAGCTTCAAGATTTGAGATTTGTGTCTTGCTTGAACAGGACACCTTGAGAGTGTGTCAGGAGATCTACATTCAAAGGAGTTCTCCGAAAGACATTTTCCATGTCACCTTTTATCTGAACAGAATCCATCTTACAAGTTAGTCATGTATACTGTAAAAGGTTATAGACTGCATATAAACATGTTTAATGAAGCTGAATACTGCAAGCGTAAGCAGCAAAAATATTTTGTTTACTTAACATTTATACATACTCAAGTAAAAGCTTGTTAAGTTTGGTTGGCTAAGCTTGTTTTCAAAAGGGACCTAGCAAGCTGAAAAAATTAAATCAACATATGCATAACAACACAATCATTCATATTAGCATTCTAATTAAGTCAATGATTAATTCTCCTTTGAGGAAGAAGTGGTGGTAAAACAGCTCTCATCTAATATCTAGTAGCAATATTACAATCAACTCAAAATTCCAGATTATATCAACACATGCATATGTAGTATCAGTAGAACTTCCAGAGCCTGAACTTTAAAGAAAAATCTGAATAAACACATACTTGTTTGAGTATTTAAATATAGATTCAAATTAGCTACCCTCCACAATTGGCTTGTAGATATCTGCTCTGTCTGCAAATAAAGAGGTCACTAGAGTTTTCTGCTGACTTCAAATGGCAGAACTGGAAGAGCAGGATAACGGCACAGCCGCAGCAGAAAGGACCAATTCTGAAATAAATGGGCTATGGTCAGAAAGATCCATACGAGTTCGCGTGGGAGGGCAAGAAACACTACCACGATACCTCTTTGAAAATGTGACTAGCTGCTCTGTCTCAGACAGTCTGGACATTGTGAAGGTTGTAAATGGGCTTTGAACACAGGTTTGGTGGGTTCTTTCCCCGATGCTAGAGTTCTCCATCCTATTTGTCAGTAAAGGCTGCATTCACACAAGGCGTTACCCAGCCAGGAGCCATGAGACCAGCACTGGAGAGAAGACCGAAACCTTCTGCAGAAGGTAGCTCTTTTCACACTGACTTAGAAGACAGAAAACTGAGCTTTTCCTCTTGGAGACAGGAAAGACGGTACGGGATGTCCAGTATGGATTGAGAGGGAAATCATCAACACCTGAGAAACATAACTTTCTACAGATTTAGTTAGTGGTTACAGCAGAGAGGGAATTTCTTACCTTAGCAGACCAGGAGAGGGGGACTTTCAATATCGAAATCAAGAAGCTGAGAAGACAGCTGTTATTTCCTTACCCTGTCCTTAAATATGCAAGTACTCCAATGTCTTGAAAAGGATGTTGCTTATCTCCCACAGGTCATTAACAGTTCTTACCCTTGCTCTGATTTTCTTTACAGGGAAAAAGAAGCTACTGAGATGATGTTAGGACAGAGAAGATGATTCCCATCTAGAAAACAAATGATGCCTTTTGAAAAGATTATGTTGTGCCAGTTATTTTACAGTCTGAAGTTACATCAACCCGATGGAGGAACCTCTAATATAAACCTACGGAGAGAGAAGTATGAATCTTTCAACACTGATGCAGTGCTGCAAGACTCCGCTGGATTAAACCAGGACCACATTTTAATTGGGGAAGCATAAAGACTGTGAATAGAAGATTAAAAACATTGCTAAGAAGTTTTTACATAACTTTGTTAATATGAAAAAGATTCTTTTTAAAAAATGGGCATTTACAACCTCATGTTATCTGTATATCAAAGGAAAAAGTATTTGCCTCAATTCTAAGGTAAGTTTATAGATCACGAAAGTCTTCATGAACAGGTGAGCTAAGGGAGAGAAGAGAGGTTGTGGGTTCACATTTTTGCTTTAATATTAATATTTTGCACTCCTATAATCTCTTTCATCTAAGGATTTCAAAGTGCTCTACAGACATTAATGAATTAAGCCTCATAGCAGTCCTGAGAGAAAAGGTAATGATTTAAAGATTGAAATTCAAAGAGATGAATGGATATAAATACGGAATAGCATTCCTAAAATTTCTTATAGTACTTAGACCATATGGAAAAATCTGCTGTTTTCCTCTTCATTTATACCCTATGTGCCCTCAAGGCAATTCACAGTACTAGAAAAATGGTTAAGAAGTGTTTACAACTGCTTACACGCAGACAGTTTGGATACAATGACAGCAATACTAGCAGAAATAAACAGATTGCAAAAACCAGCGGGTGTTTTGAACACGTTAAACTTCGCTTCAGCTTATACAGGTAACAGATTTCACAGACTACTTTTGTATTGAAAAGGATTTGCTTTACTCATTACAACAGTCAGGATTGTGTGAAACAACGTAACAAAGGCAGCAGGGTTAGAGAAATGCTCTCCTGCTCAGAACCAAACCCAAAGTCTCTGAACACGGAGGCCACAGCAGAAGGGAGTCTTGCCACTCACTCGAACAGAGGCAAGGAAAATGCACAGTATACAATACATTAAAATGCACTTACATTTTTAATGAGCAGCCAAATTCCTGTGCCTTTGCTAACCTGACAAGTTTCGTATATAAATAATTCTGTTGCTAGTTAGCAGAATTCATCCCAAAGGATGCAATATCGTCTGCATTGATAAAAACAGTACCTTTCAGAAAGCGAGCGAAGCCTTTGATGCATGGGGACATGGCATTTCAGGAGGTGAGCAGGTATTCTGCGAAGCCTTGAAACTTTTCTTCCCCTTTTATGTTTCCATTGGTCACAGATACACTTTCCTCTCAAGTGTATTTGCAGTACTCCAAGCTGTAAAAATTCATAAGCAAGACCCGAAGGAAAAGTGCCCTGTGTCCCCCAGGGAGAATATGTGCTCTAATCACGTAAAGAGATCTCTCTCTTGATGTACAGCTTTCATTCAATGGAAGAGTCAACAGTTGTGTTAAGGGCATGTAATTCCCTAGCTCAGAAGTTCTTGCTGTCCTGGGGCATTAGGAAATGAAGGTCTTTGCAATTTGATTTTTTTTTCAAGGTTGTTTTTTTTTTTTTTAAATTGATTATTCATGCTTTGAACAGAGCTAGAAACTGAGAATTATTTACTTACAGAGAAAATAGCTTCACATCAATCAAGAAAACCTGCAATTACAAGTGGAAGCTTATTTCACACTCTAGAAAAAAGACAAGACCTGAGTTACAATACATGCATATTAGTCTTTATTTACAATTATGATAATTAAGCTTCAAGATAAACATCTAGGAGCACTTTTTCCTGTAGGAAGACAACATTCAAAAAGTCCAAAAGCTCCTGAGTCGCTTCAGCCACCAAACATTTGGCTCAAAAATCAGCATCATTTTAAGGCCATCCTCCCCTTTGCTTTGTGCTGCTACATCTCTCTGCCTCTTCAGAAAGTATGGCAAACAAAAAACGTCCAGCCCCAAACACACCACTACGCAGATTAACCAGGAATAGCAATACTAATACTGTAGCAAAGCCAGCTGAATCTATCCCTCTAAAACTACCCCGAAGTCTTGGAAAATAAAAGCAGATGTACCCAGTCATGCCAAAAAATCAGGTTTGTTCAATATCATATCCCTACCAGGCCTCAGTCACCAAAGTCTGAAAAGATGTAAGAACAAACCAGAGTGTTGTATTTCTGTACCGTATACTCCAAGGTTCCAGCAATTTGTGGCCCATAGCCTGAGCCAGGTGATGCCTTCTAGTCCTTGTGTTAGAAAAGACAGTAAATGAATACTCCCAAGTCATCTTCTGAAAATAAACAGCTGGGCATTCCACACAATATCCTCATCTGTTTGCACTGAAATAGGTAAAATTGTGTATGAATTCCCACAGGGATATGAGGAGAAGACAAAGCAAGACCCTTCTCTGTGATGCTCTGTGAAAAGACAGGAAGAAATGGGCATGAGGTGAAATACAGGAAATTCTGTTTAAATATTTTTCAAGTCTTGTTTTTTCTTGGGCTTGGTTTTGGTTTGTTTTTTTTGGGACATTGGTTTGTTTTTAGTTTAAGGGTGAGAAGATGCTGGAACAGGTTCCTGAGAGAGGTTGTATAGTCTCCATCCTTGTACATAATCCCGGACAACCGGCTGTAGCTGACCCTGGTTGGGTAGCAGGTTAAACTAGGTGATCTCCAGAGGTGCCTTCCAACCTCAGCTATTCTGTGATTTTGTGAAATACCCTTGATTAACAAGTAGTAGTGTTACAAAAGATCCAGATCCAAAGGGTTTGTATTCTTCCTGGCTTGCAGACAGACCTGCAACCTCCTCTCCTGTAGCCCAAACATGAGTCACATGCACTTAGTCCTTCTCCATAGCTGAACAATTAAGACACTCCCTCAATATATGGATAAGACAATTATCTAGTACATTTATCTTTAGTTGTCTTGGATGAGCAAGCTCTCGTATAAGTCAACAGCAAAAGTGCTACCAACTTTAAAATGGGGACTGTCCCAGCAAAAACACATTATTCTTTGTTAACCTTTTGAGTCCCAGGTGCTTATGCACTATCATCAACAGAACCTGAATTTTTCAGCTCCAAAGTACAAGCGAAACTTTGAACTAACAGTTTGAATGACTGATAACAAACATAAGATCAAATCAATCTCTCTTGTCCCGCACTACATAAGTTTTAAGTAGGCAAAAACATACCTTTCATCAAGGGGTCATGCATCTCAGAGAAGACATTGAGGCATTTGAGAAATCTACAAAATTCAAGCTCCCAGACTGGGCTTCATCTCAAAAATCTTCACACACACATCATTAACAGAGTAAGATCTTAAACCCCAGGTTTGTCAGCACAAGCTTCTCTCATTTGAAGGATATTTTATGTTTTCTGAGTAGCAGAAGCCCTTATCTTCACTATGGCTTAGCCATTGAGACATTGCTTTTGTTTCAGTTGCTAATTCGTCTGGAAGAACAAAATTTTACTTTCTAATCCAAACCCTATAATGGTGTGCAGCATCAAGATACATATAGTTCTTTCCTTTTGAAAAGCAGAGGCAGTAGGTTTGCACACTCCTATAGAAGTTAAGTTGTCAAGACTCTCTCAATGTTCTTTACATGTGGTACACACATCACCACATTTTACTTTTCAGTATCCAAAGTTTTTGGTGAAGATGCTGCTTTTCCCAGGCTGACAGAGCTCAGACACATTCCATCAGCTTCAGAAGGCTCTCTAATCCAGAGCTGAAAAAACATTAAGAGTAGAAGATTTTTAGATCTCAACTGTAGTTTGTTTGTTCTTATATGTGGAAATGTGTTTGGAGAGTTTAAGTGCTAAATTCTTACTGTCTGACAAGCTGTTCCCTTTCCTACGTTTTTCACTTTCAAAATCTCTCCCCTAGAGCACTGAAGCAAGGGTGTTTTGAATGTCTATTAAAAAGGAAATTTGTAAGGAGGCCTAAGGATTCCTGAATCTGTCTTGACAGAAGCTACTTGCCTCGAAGAAGTCAATATTTCCTCTGACAAAGTGCAAAATGTTCTTCCTGTATTATTTGTTACTAAAAAAGATTTTAAACCAAATTCCCAAATCCAAACATTCAGACACTGTGAAGATCAGAATTTCAGATTAAAGAAAACAAACACTACCTTATTTTGCGTAACACATTCAAACTCCCCAGTTTATGCTTCTGTTCATTTATTATAAGATTGGCTTCACTATTAGCCTACACTTTTAGGGATCTGATGAACATGGATTGGCTTTGCTTTTATTACGCGGAGAGCTAATGTTTTATTATAATTCAATTATTTCCATGACGCTGACGCTAGCAAGTGTCAATTCAAATACTAGTTCTAAAGTACAATTGACACTAAAAGTTCCTCTGCTGCCTTGGGTGCCCCAAGCTGACCAAGCAAACTCCAGAAAGTAAGAGTAAGGCTAAGATTAGAATTTGGGTGGTTCTCAGTCCAGGCCAATGGATTCAGCGTCTCAGCAAGAAGTGCAGCTTGGCTGCCGGCTAACAGTGTGATCCTACAGTTCACATACAAATAACAGCAATGTTAGATGAGCACCCAAGAGTTTTAATCAGATTTACAAAAATCCAGTGAGAAATAAAGTAAACTTGTGGTTCTTAAGACAGGTTGGCACAATATTGATGTTCACTTCTGCTGTGGCCAAATCAACCTGCTATGGTCTCTCCCCAGTTGGTATACTGTAAAGCTACCAACGATTGCTAGTTATCACATACTGTCCTTTTCAAACACCACACAAACACATTTTCATTGCAGTTTACAGGAACTGTGTTTACTTTATTTGCAACTATCTGCTCCCACACTAATTTAATCAGTTCAAGCAGTTACAGAACACTGAAATCCATCCTAACATTAGCTAAAATTTACTGGAGTGCAAACCAAACCTGATAAATTTATTTCATATTGGCAGTCCTAAGCCCACATCTTTAAACACAGAAAATATTTTCAGGGGAAGGAGAAGATGGGGGGAAGAACAGCTGCAGATGAACCACAAAGTCTGCACCTAACACCTTTGTATATACAACAGGTTTTACCGCAACTGCTGAATGAACCAGGGAAGAAATAGCATGAGCCAGCCCTGCCGCTCTGCCCTGCTCGGCTGCTCCGGCTGAGCCGAGAGGCATTGCTGGTTATGCAACACACACCTCAGGTGAAACATCTTTCTGCCTTTTTATGAACTGTTAAAATAGAGCTGAAAGAGCAGAAAGAAGACTTAAAGAACCAGTATCTATAGCAATCACAACTGGAGAATCATGTTTATTTTGGCTAACTTCTTTTTTACATTCAACATCTCCTAGACTTCTTGGAGCAAGTCATCTTTTTAAATTGTGATAAAATTAATACCAATAAAAGGTTCCTATACTTTTTGGTAATTTCACCTGAAACCTAGCTGCTGCTGCTTATGCCTTGTAGGAGAAATTCTTCTATGGGAATTGAGTGCAAAGACTAGGTACTTGTAAAGAAAAAGTTCTATACCAAAAATACTCTGGATCAATCCTGTAAATAAAAATATGCTTCCCTTTACCACTTCCCAATTTTATTTCATTATTTTTGTCGGGTTTTTTGTTTTGTTGGTTTTTTGGTTATGGGGTTTTGGGGTTTTTTTTTGTCTGAGTGAGGGAAAGAGGGAGTTGAGCAAAGAATGTTATGACTATTGACCCGAGACAGTCTCCTGGAAATAATCTAACAGCAGGGAGCAGCAAGTCCTTTTCAAAACCAATGAAGCAAGAAAATGCTGTTGACCAAGCTACTGTGAGAGATTTGAGGGAGGGGAGAGGGGAAAAAAAAAATGGAGATGGAAGAAGAGAAAGGCTGGAACTATGCCTTAGACTCATACTTAATATTTCCTTTAAAAGAAAACCACATCTTTTCAAGGCCATCACTTTTATGCCATCTCTACTGTAACTGACCCTTGTTACAAGAAAATACGCTTGTTTTTAGTGGCAGTCAGCCGGCCTGCTTAGGCTTATGATGACAGGATTTTTGGTCACAGCATGCAGTGCTACACAGCCTTGGATTTTCCCTGATCTGTCTCTCCTTATAATGCCCTCTGGTAGATTTGAAAAGCAAGACAGTATTTCTGCAACATTAATTATCTGTTCATGCCCTTCTTCAGGGGCTCTATCTTTTCAGTAAGAGGCCGCTATCTGAGACGTAGGAATTCTGAAATCTTCATGTTTGTTTAAAAAAAAAAAGCTAGGGTATAAAAAACAAACCAAAACATAACCCAGTCTTGATGAAATGAGATCACCATCAGCCAGCATTGCTAGGACCACTTTCACTGTGAAATTATGACCTCACAGAGATCCAGCGGGTGAGGACAACCTTGTTGGGATATATTTTGTGTGTGTTACTTCAAGATGCTACTACCAGTACCAGCTGGGTCAAGCGCTATAGCAAGATCGGTCCTAGGAACAGAGATCGTGCACATATTAACTATTTGCTTTCTACAGATTCTTTTCCTCTACAAACCTCCTTTTCTTTCAGACAGTGGACAATACTGATATATTGTCAGATCTGCACCTAATGATACTTAAAAACATAATTAAGTGCCTATGTGTTCTCTCAAACAATGTTCACCATCTTAAATAACTTAATGACTGTAGATGAGACATGGTCATGTTAGAGAAACTTCCCACTCAGGATCTGAGTTTTGTTTGTTTTTAATGATCTTTGGTGCTTTATGCTGATCTTTCATTCTTTTTGTGCATGTGCACAGACACTCAGAGTAGCCTCTCACTGAAATACAAAACTCTCAATGTTAATTCATCTTTTGAGTTAATCCGTTTACACTGAAAGCCAAGAGACTGAAATTATTATTGTTGTGGAGTGACAGCTAGGGGCTCCATCGGGAAGCTGTAGCAGTGGATTTGACTTTCCCGGTTCCTCATCGTTTTCCCACACCAAGTCCACTAATCTAAACTGTGCATAAACAAAGGGGGGGTTATTTTCTGTGAGCATTAGGAAAGTCAAAACTCAAGCTGCATAAGAACTCTGGCTTTTATTTATGGCATTTGTTGGTGAAACAGCCATTTTCTCCCACCACATCATAAAGGAGAGTGGAATCCTGCTCTAAACCATCAGAAGGCATCTATTCTTATTACTCAGATATGTGTAGCCGCTATTCACACAGGGCAATTTCATGAATAAGTTAGTACAAATTTACATTTTTAACCACGATATCACACTTTAGGTTTCTTTTCTAAGGAATAATTCCTTGGTTATTTCAAGATGTAAAAACCAAAACAGAGCAGACAGATTTTAAGAATTTCAAATAGTTATCTATAAATTCCCTCTACTGTATCTAAGGCAGACCTTCTGCCAAAGCACCAACACCAGTGTGCAGAAAAATAAATAACCTGAACTACTGATGAAATAATGAAAATACTTTTCCACGTATTTAGGTATCAAATAAATAGCCAAGAAAAATGTAATGAAATAATAGAGATGAAACAAAAAAACCACAAACCACCTTTTGGATGAAAGCAAGCATGTGTAATGGGAGCTCAAAGGGTAATATATTCCGAAAGCTGTAAGTACCTCAAAATGAAGGCTTAGAATGAAAGCACCTCTTCAGCCATAACTCTAGTGGCACTAATGTAAAGCTATAATCTTTTTTCCTATGTTCTCACTATTATCCAAGCACTACGTATCAGTTAAGAAGATGTAAGAGAGCAGGAATTTTCAGTTGGGTGGAAATCTTTTGTCACCTGTTTTCTTATACACAGGAATGTTAAGAATAAAATTACAATTTTGTCATGGCTTTTCACTAATCTTTGGTTTACTGCAGCTGTGACAACCTTTTAAGGAAGTAGACTGTGAAATGAAATGATACTTTAACACTCTAATAGACTAGAAGTATTTTTTTTTCTTTTTAAATCAAAAATAGCAGTTTCAATATTAACACCAGAAAGGTTAAAGCCCATATCTATGATGAAAGTGGTGAAGAAGCAGATTTGTTAGCAAGCAGGAAGGGCTACCAGTTCAAGCCTCAGATACCTTTTTTGTGTGTGTTTTAAGGGCTGGTAGATAATATGTAACTGCCTAGAGTCTGTTTGCTTTACAGATGTTCTTATTTAGTACCAGGAAAAATATAGTATTTTTACCTACCTATTTTACAGAAGAGAAAATGGAAGCATTGCGAAGAGAAATGATTTATGAAGAAGGTCCTCCTCATCCACAATCTATCATTCTTTCATAATATACACTGGTGTTTGCAGGACCATTTAAAGAATAAGATACTAATCAGAGCAAGCAAGAAAGCAGAATGTAATCCATGAGTTAGCAGTCAAGATCAACCTACTGTTTGTTTTGCTTCATGACTGGATATTTAAAATTGTCCTGGTTTCAGCTGAGAGCGCGTTAATTTTCTTCACAGCAGCCAGCATGGGGCTGTGTTTTGGGTTTGTGCTGGAAGCAGCGCTGATAGTGCAGAGATGTTTTTGCTGTTGCTGAGCGATGCTTACACAGAGCTAAGGACTTTTCTGCTTCTCACACCGCCCCGCCGGCGGGATGGCTGGGGGTGCACAAGGAGTTGGGAGGGGACAGACAGGGCAGCTGACCCCAACTGACCAAAGGGACATTCCATACCATATGGCGTCATGCTTGGTTTATAAGGGGTTTGGGGGAAGAAGGGGGGGCAGCGGCGTTCGGAGTGATGGCGTTTGTCTTCCCAAGTAACCGTTACATGTGATGGAGCCCTGCTGTCCTGGGGATGGCCGAACCCCTGCCTGCCCTGGGGAGCGGGGAACGAATTCCTTGTTTTGCTTTGCTTGTGCACGTGGCTTTTGCTTCACTTAAATTCTTGTACCTGAAGAGTTTTCTCACTTTCACTCTTCTGATTCTCTTCCCCTTCCTGATGAGGGGGACTGAGCAAGCGTTTACGTGGTGCCCAGGCAGCGGCTGGAGTAAAACCACGACAAAAATGTTCCAGAGTTAAGGCACACTACGGATTTGAGTGGCATACCCGAATTTTGAACTGACTCTCCAGAGAAGGAGCATGAAGAAATCGGCAGATCAGACACAACCCAGCTCAGCCATGGCCGCTCTTCATTCTCTCCCTCTTTTGCCATGCTGACATATGGACTGCTGAACTGATTTCCCGTTAGGAAGGGCACTGCACACTGAGCCATTTTCAGGAAATGGTTTTCATTTTTCAAGCTATTATACAAGCACCTTGCTAACACAAAACAGTCTATCACCTTTTAATACGGATACTGGACTTTTTTCCATCCAGTATTTAAGAATCTAGTGAACAAGAATTAATATCTCATTGACAGGAACTCTGTTTATTGAGCAAACTCATTTAGTGCTATTTTACATGGCTTTTAAAGGGACATGGCACTCTTCCTTCTTCATCCCTCTCTCTACAACTGGAGAGAAGATTAACAGGAGACAGTTTTCAAAAAGAAGTTCCTCTGTGTGGGAAGAACCCTTCAGCCACCACTTAGTGTGAGCTCGAGAACAAAACACCCCAGTCCTCAAAACATCACTTCCTTTAAACACATTTTCTTAAAGAACAGTCCCTATCATTGTATTCAAGTTTTTTATCTGTATACATCATCACTTGTACAAGAAAAGTTACCCTACATCTCTTCCAGAGAAAGTAACTGAAAAATATCATCAGTACAGTTTCAACTATGCTAATAGCAAGACTCAACTGCTTATTATACTGTTCATCAGCCTTACACAGGGCTTTGGAGGTTGGTTTGGGTTTTTTGCTAACAGTAAAACAAAGAAGTGAAGTTTAGGCCCCAAAGTGCTCTCATCCCAAAGTATTTCTGTGCTTTCTCCTCTGAGGTAACTGGACAATAAAATGCTTCAGTCACCCACAAGGAAAGCACTCAAACTGCAGTCATGCATCTATGCATTTGGGTATTGTCTTCTGGTTCCTCAATTTCACACTTTGCTAGAAGCACGCAGTAGCAGCAAGTTTCAATTACTCACACTAAAACGCTTAACAATATTGATGAGCCTGAACTGTGGCATTTGGATTCCTACCTCTGATACAGCGACAGTACCCTTTCGAATTTTCTTACACTGTCTGGTTATCATTATTTTGAACATAGCTTTCCACATCCTAAAGAGACATATTAAAGCAGGAATATAGCAACTGACACATTACTTATTACAAATCACATAAGTGCGGTAGCTTTTTTTAGCAAGGAAAAAGCATTTCTTCCTTTAAACTTAGCAGAAATGAAAAGCATCCCCTGCTGCTGTAAGTAATGACAGAAAGCAACCTTTTAAAATACTAAGTGGTTGCTCTATTTGTTCATACAGAAATTACACATTAGCTTGCCACGTGCACAAATGAATTCACATCTGTAAGTCACAAGTAATTCGGTAAAGTTTACTGCAGCACAGTTAACTCAGCTTTTGGCTTGTCTGTTCTGTTAGCATCACCCCCACTGCCTCAGAAGATGGGAATTTGTCCAAAGGGTTGTCTAAGGAAGCATTATATAAGATATTACTACAGCAACTCCTCAGGTGATACAGCAGCAGCTCACGGGTATAGACTTCCACCCTGGAGCCATTTCTACACGAATACAGGTCTGAGTTATCACAGTCCGAGTTAAACTCACCTTCTCGTCTCACCTAGAAATAGTTAGTGACCACAAAGTCTTTGGTCCAGGGCTAGCTTTTCTCTTGCTTTACATTCAGGAAAAATAGCAGCTATATTCAGTATTCAACAATCATCTATTTTCTCCCATTTGCTCTCTTAATCCAAGAAAACAAAGAAACCTTGAAATGTATCTGCTGCTGGAGTTCACTTAACATTTCTATAATTAACCCTGCTGAGAAACTCATTTTAAAGAGGGTTGATTTTTTTTTTTCCACAGAGAAGGGAAAACAGATTAATTCCTTGGCAACAAAATTCTAATTAATAAAAAATGTGGTTCTATTCATTCTTAGCTTCTTCATTACAATAAAATATCAGATGTTTACCACTGAAATTATAGTCTTGATTCAATCAAAAATCAGGTGGCTCTTAAGATTTAATTATAAAAATAAAAATTATGTTTATTGACTCTGCACAAGTATTCATCTTGATCTGTGATGCACTGATTACAGAGATAAATGATTTAACACGAGGCAGGATGTTCTGCAAACAACTGAAGAAATGTGCTTATCTCCAACCCAATAGACTGTCAATCATCCCAGCAAACCGTCCCCATGTCAACAGCGGAGAACTAGCTTTGTACCTCCTCAGCTTCATTCAAGCAAAACAAAACCCCAAAATTTTCAAGAACAATCTAGTCTGTATATAAAAGCCACTTAGGGTACTACTCGCGCCGCTGCCAAGAGGTCTACTTTTTGGTACATGCGAGCTTCCGTTGCGTTTGTTCCAATATAACTAGTAGTTTTCCATGCCAATACCCAGCCATCATCTGATTCCATTCTCTTTCTGAGACACATCTCGCTTCTGTTAATGACAATGCAAATATGCCCAGGACATGGAAGTTCTGTCATTTCAGAATTGAATTAATGTGATCTTGTCTGTATTTATTTGCTTAAAACTTGTTTGTCAATGCTAGTTTGGGCATACTGTAATTTCTAAAGGAAAAATATTGAACATTACTTACCTGGTAGTGTCTGCCTGAAATCATGTTATCATATGAAGATCAGCTGTTGAGAAGTGAAATAAAAACCAGCAGCAGTTCTGGCTTTTCTCTTTTTTTCCACAGATTTCTTGAATCTGGGGGAAATGATCACAGAAATATGTCTGAACCTTGCAGTTTCCCCACTCACCACCACCCCATCCCCGACAGAAACCACCCCAGATTTCATCCTTATTTGATATAAAGATAGTAATTTGAGTAGACTAAGAAAGCAATGGATATGCTGGCTAAATGCATAAAAGAGATATTCTTGTACCTACAAACTCCAGAGACAATGAGAAACTGAGCAGTTAACATATTTGTTAGCATATTTATTAACATGCTCCACCCTCACCCCTCTCAGGCCTCTAATTTTGGTAAGTAGCACCTTCTTCCCTTCAGGCTTTTTTGTCTACACCATCTTCTAGAATTAAGTAGCTACCCCTGCTCTGTCCCACAAAATTCATCTGTAAATCTTCCCTAAGATGCTTGAAGTACTTCTCTACACAGGGAAATTTGAACTTCTGTCCTACCTCCTTAGCATGGCCTTAACCACCAGGAGAGTATTCCCAATTCTTCTGTGGAAGATCTCTCACTTGGACAGCTTAACTGACTTATTAGGCCAGAGAAAGACAGACATGGCAATTGAAGAGTGAGGGCATCCACCTGCCATTCTTGCTCTACATCAAACAATATACAGGTATTTTGTGTGAAATATTCACCAGATACACCAGGAATACCTTCTTGCAGATGCATATGCTGTGATAGATTCTGGTTCTTTCTCACTCTTTGATGGAATAACTGTTGTTCGTCTATAGTATTCAACAACAAAAAAATATTTTAAGCAACCTTAGGCATAGCCAAAGGCAGCTCTTTGAGTGTCTGAGGAAGCCAGGATGGGCTTGGCTAGAGGGAAGGGCCTCATGGACAGGGATGTATGCAGGGACACCCACCACCAGCCCAGGTTGCCCAAAGCCCCATCCAACCTGGCCTTGAACACTGCCAGGGATCCAGGGGCAGCCACAGCTTCTCTGGGCAGCCTGTTCCAGTGCCTCACCACCCACACAGGGAAGAATTTCTTTCTTTTATCTAAATCTCCTCTCTTTTGGTTTAAACCTCTTCTGGTTTAAAGCCATTAGTCCCTGAACTAGATGATCTTTAAGGTCCCTTCCAACCCAAACCATTCTATGATTCTATATAAAGTCAGCAAGCAAGGATTTTGGAAAAATCTAAGTCCCATTTTCAAATAAGCACCCTAATTACTGGAAGATACTTTCTTGTGTATTTTGTGATTGTGAACAGCATATCAAAACAGAGTCTTTATATATTTCAGCTGATGCTCCTGGATGCTACTGCAATTCAGACAAAAAACAGCAACAGCAAGTAGGTGTAAAACCAACTGGTTGCTGTCTCACAAATCTCGCACCACCCCAGAGGATCTGGACAGGCCAGGTGCACGTACACACCACTGAATACCATTTCACAACAGTTCTCTAAAGAAGAGGCTTCCCTTTAAGCTAACAACTAAAGGCATCCCCCTACTTGAGAGGACACACAGCAAGCTTCCTCCAGGATAAATGGCCCTTGAGCAAGGTGCCTACCTGACTGTTAACAGCCTATTATGCTTCATCTCACCAGTGCAGTGTGCAGAGCACCTTTCCAGGCCCCTGTCATTTTAACAGGCAACTCTCCGTTGTGGCTGAACGCTGTATCAGGTCCCTTCAGGGAAAAAGGGGCAAACTCCAAATTGTGTATACCTGACTGACAGACCAGGGTTTGGAGTACAGCCAGGAGGGAATTCACAGTGAAAACCCCAGTTAATCATAATCTTCCCTGGATGCAAATTTTTCCCTGTGTCAGATTATTTGGAAGAAAAAAGGCTCTTTGTTAGAGCACCACACATTTTCCTGCATTCTCCATGGGAGGGGGGACCGAAAAAGAAGATAGCTAAGAAATGAATATTCAAACGCATTCAAGTTTATTTTTCCCTTTGTATCTGCACAACAAAATATCCTCAGAGAATTATCATTTCTGTGAAGAATTGGTAAGGCTGCCAAGCAAAGCAAACTGGATTTTATTTTGGTGGGCACACCACAGTGTGTATTTTTCATCCTCTGTGCCTTCTTGGAGCATGAGTATTACTGCATCATACTGTCTCCACCAACAACCTCATCTGGAATACTATAATACCCACAGAGCACCCAAAATGTATTTGTCTAGTTATCAGCCTTAATCGCTAGGCTTTCAGCAGGAATACAGTGAAAAAGCAATAAACACAAGTTTCCTTTAATAACAAAGGACTAAGTTATGTTCTCATACAGTTCTAAGTTAACATATATTTGACTACATACCCTTTTCCAATAAAAATATTTCAAAGAAGCAAAACACAGCTTTAATCTTTTGGAAAAAATACTACCTTTAAAAACTTGTTATTAACAATATTTTTCATCTCTCGACTTCTGTGATGTTTTAATCCAAACCTTCATTGTAAGGCTTTGCTAAGTGACATTTTACAGTCATTAAGTCACAAAAATCATTAATCACAACAGGAAATTAAACCTAGTTTAACAATGAGAATTAAGAATAGGTTTTGAAAAATAGCACTCTATTTTATCTACAAAATATTATTCAGTTATTTTAGAAATGAAAACTTACAGAGCTTAGGAGCCCATTGCTGGGGTGCTGGTGTGTCTTTGAGGAGTCTATGAAACTTAAGTATCAGTTTAGTCATTCTTGCTCTCTTCTCTTCACTCACCTCTGCCAGTTCTAATTAAAAGTACAGCTTGACTGTCATTAGAATTTAAAGCAGGAAGTATTTTCTACTAATAATGCAACTTTTTTGCAAAAATCTCAAGTCCTTTCATAGGCCAGAATCATCTTCTGGCAGCAGCCTGACAGGCTTCCAAGCAGAGTGTAAGTTCAGCTGGGATTTTAAGTGGAACACCACAGACTAGAATTTATGGGTAAAGCCCTCCTGACCATCTTCTGTTTGCAAGAGTGGACACATGTGTCAGCATTTGCTATGCCAGCAAAAGATACCTTGATAGATTTATGCAGCAAGAGATTTAGTGAGAAAGTTATAATGAACCTCTGAGCATATTTAAGGAAAAACAACTGTCAGAGAATAAGGCAAAGATAATTACTGTTGACATGCTTAATCCCTCTGTGGTAGATGAAATAATTTGGCTTGGTTAGGGAGCTATATACAGAATACAGAAGAGTGTTTCAATAGAGATGGCATTTGCAACAGAAGATGGCAGGTACAAGTAAAGTTTATATCAGATATTATGGGCTTTGTGATGGATTTACCACACTCAGGCAATCTCTTAGGGGAAAAAAGAAAAAGGTTATCTGTGCAGTGCTAAGTAACTCCCTCTACACACAAAAGACACAGGAAAACCAGTTAATGGAAATAAAAGCCTGTTTTCAACTCATTAGAATTTTCCTTTTAACTGCATACAGAAGAAACTCGGAATCCCCTGTTCCCTTTATGCTGTTGTAATACATGCCATTTCCAAGAAGTAAGGAATTGTTATTGCCCATTCCACAAGGTGGAATCCACAGCACAAACTCATAGTCTGACTTTCAGATGTACTTCCTACAAGGAAGACTGAATGCAAAGCACGTGGTGCCACGTACCTTTGAAAAAGACAGACTACTCAAATTGCAGAAGATCATTCAGAAGGTAATCCTTTCCGCTAGAAGGATGGCAGAAGGAAGGAAAGAGGAACGCCAAGTCCCTGTTCAATGCATTCATCAGTCCATCACAAACTTAGAGATAATTATGATGCACGCTCATGTCCCAGTGCATCACATGCCCATCGCTGTGGTACCTGACAGCCTGCAAGAACACACATCTTGTGGATGATATTACCCAAGAACAGGTTTAAAAGAGTCAGTATGACACAAATGAGCTATCAGAAGTTCGAACAAGAGAACCTACAGAGCAAGCACCACCTCAGGATGAAAAGGTGGCTCAAGTTAGAAAGGCCAAGCTGGCCAGAAGGTGGAACGCAAGACATGCAAAGAGCAAACTCCAAAACACAGCTTTTCAATATATGGTAGTACAAAAATTCAGGGAAAGAATAATTTCACTGAAACGGAGAAAAATCTTCAAATAGAAATAAAGTTCTTGAAGCAAATTCATTCCTGATGTTAAATCCTCTGAAACCAGCCAGTTTACACCAGAGGAAAATGTATTCTCTGGTGTGAACACAACATTCTTCAACTAAGACAAACAATTCAACACAAGAACATAGTGAATATTTTCAGTTGAACCAGAGAAGTTAAGAGTGTCTGTAGAGTGTCAGTGTAGCCAGTTTTGTTAACCCTACAGCCCAAGGTATTCTGCTATTGACATGCCATTTAACATTACATGTGGCATCTCTCAGCTAAAGCACTGAAGGGGGCTTGGGGGTGGAATCTGTGTAAGAAGCTGTGTTTTGAACAAACATGAACTTTTGGATTTATCTGTGCAGTAGGAATCCTTTAGAGTAAGAACTTAGATGCTGTTTGTTGTCAAGAACCTAATGAAATCAGGTCTTTAAAAAAATACTTCATAGCTCTTTTAAGAATCCACATTCAATTTTGCTGCAACAGAAGAAATAGAAAATAAACATGGTTTCAGTAGCACAATCACTTGGGAAAATATGTTCCAAAGGGTCCTGCAAATAACAATAGCAAGCTTTTTTTTTTTTTAACTCAATCACATAAAACCTTCTGGCAGAAAATTAACTTGTTGTTTAGTCATTCCAACTTTTTGGCTGAACAGTAATATCAGATACTATTTAATCCTCTCCTGTGTGCTTGACCCATACGCAGCAGTAACCTCTGCGATATCACAGAGCTCATGCCATTACCTATAACAACACTCCCTGGTGCTGTCAAGGCTCGCAATATAGATCCCTGTAAGACCAAGGCACGCAATAGATCTGCAGGTTCTGCAGAACACTATTTTTATATATATTTATATATATATATAATGTGGGTTCTGTCACTATTGTAATAATCTCTTTTCAGGAACAGAGTTGACCCTATGTTTTAGCTGGCCCGTGAACTTCTGACTTCAGCAAGTTGGGTGGAAACCACACAAAGCAGTGAAAAAATAATATAAATCTAATCCTCTGGTTCAAGGACATGAAGCAAACAGGCCTTTGCTCCAACTTACACTTTAGATTTAGATCAGGAAATTCTTTCAGTCTCAGTGAAACATGGTCTATCTGTTTCTCTTTGGCAAGGAGAATTCCTCTTCATTTCTCAAAAAAACCCCCGATTAACTTAAGCAGTCAACTCTTAGCGATAACTTATCTTCGAAATGTTGAAAGAAAACAAATTACATTAAATACATTAAAATAATTTAGATCCTACTACCTTTAAAATGTTTGACTGAAAAGCATAGAATGCATTTGAAGCAGAAACATGCTCTTTCCTGGGTACTCTCAACTCTTAGCTCCATATGCTCAGCACCAATGCTAACAAAGTGCCCTCCTGAACCTCAGATGTGTTTGATCTTGACTATACACACATTTCCATGCTGTTTTCTTTTCCTAGTAATTCATCTTAAGAGAAATATACCTACAGAAGTAAAGCACCAACACACTCCGTCTCTTTCTCTTTGTACCATCCTATTAATATTCTTCTGGTGTAGTTTCTGGTGCATGCATTAAGTTTTAATTAGCATTCCCTGAAATTAGCATGCCTGATAAAGGCATTTGTTTGTTTAGGAATCTAGGTTTCCATCATGGGTTTTGTTTCTTTCCCAACCTTCACCTCAGAGTTTGACCAGCTGACTCAATTTGCCTAATTTTAAGAGATAATGTAACAACTGAAAGCAAATAAACTGAAGTGAAATTGAATCAACTCATTCAATAATATGCCTTAATGTGATTTAATTTTATGCAGACTAATGAATACCAAATTAGGTAAGGCTTGAGCAGAGAACACTACAGCGCCTTCCGGACCAGGCACTGCCACCTCCTCTCGCCAGTGTCATGTCCTGCACCGCGCTGCGCCCATTCTGCTGTGGCCACCAAGTGCTGCTCCCACACCCAGACTGGGGCTGCCAGTTATTCCCGCCCCAATCATTTCTCCCAGCTCCCAGGCAGGCCACTGGCAGCAGCAATTACTTTGGGTAGCTACACGCAACTGAGGCTGTGTATGTCTACTGCAGAGCTGATCTCACTGACCGCCCGGGCTACACAGACTACACACCGCTGTCAGCAGAGATACTGGATGGCAAAAATAGGTGAAATCACTTTTTTACACTGTGGTCTTTCAGTCTGCCACAAATCACCTTATTTGCCAGAACCTCCCTAATCTTTAAAGGTATTTTTCAAAAATAATTTAAAAGCCATTTCATGCTGATATACACTGTATGAAATTACATATGCCATTCTGCTGAGTAAATAATACGGTGTGAATACAGCCTGCAAGCCCGTCTCCGTGACTTAACAGCAATCTCTTCTTGTAGATGCCAAGGAGTAAAAGAAGTCTGACCTCTAGTGAACCCAAGCGCTTCTACCACTTCTGCAAGAGGCAGAGTCTTATCTTCACGCTCTGGAGACCTTACTTCATAGCTCTGAAACAAAGATATATTTTTGTTACAACATAACACAGAGCAAAGATGAGGATAACAAAAGTATAGGTAAATATTATAACCCTAATTACTACAGAATTTTGAAGTGACTGGAGAGATTGTTATTACAGAAGCATTCAAATAAGAAAAAAGCTGTGCTTTCTGACTACTACATTGTACCTCTGAATCTACTCTGCCTTCTTTCCATTTTTATTGGATAATTTCATTAGCTATAATTAATATATGTCAAATATTTTATCCAACTTAGACATTTGAGATATTTCAGGGTGTGCTTATATCTTTAATTTCTTCACTACAAGTACATACCTATGGAAGACCAAAGTTTCTCCTAGATATCCATCAGACATTAGAATTAAGGTATAATACAAGAGGGCTATCTATTGCCTTTAAAATTTCCTTGAATAACAGAAACATTACAAGAAAGCACAGCAACTGAAAAAGATGTATGCAATAAATAGCAGCATTCACAAGGATTCCCACAAGCAGTATTTCAACAAAAGAATCAGATGGCCTTACTTGAGGCACTTTCCTGCAAAGCTCCTGCAGGAGACTGCTGCTTACAAATTCACAGTTCTAGAAAGAATAATCCTTGGGGAAAGCAGCCTAAAATAGCCTGGACAATCAAGCAGTGGGGCACAAAGCTACAGAAAGTTTTGTTTTCTGAAGGTTTTACAAGCTACAGCATCTTTTATATTTGCATACCATTTTTTTTATCATCTTTACAACAGGTTCCATCCAGAGATGTAATTACAATACATCTCACGGAAAGGCTGAGGCTGGAAGGGACCTCTGGGGGTCATCTTGTCCAACTCCCTGCTCATGCAGTGCCACCTAAAGCCCTTTGCTCAGGACTGAGTCCAAATGGCTTTTGAATATCTCCAAGGATGGAGACTCCACCACCCCTCTGGGCAAGCTGTAAGGCATCTTACACATGGAATTTCCCCATAGCAATGATTTCAGTAGAATTCTTTATGCATTTGGTTTGGTGTGAGCCATTAATTGCAATTCCGCTTGACAGAAGTGCGGTATCACATCCATGAAGCAGACGAGCTGTTCAACTTCATAAAACAAATCCATTATTGACAACATATGTTCATATAACAAGTACGACTCGAGCAGAGCATGTGAAGCAAACCAGATTAGTGCTTTCTTTGGCATTGCTAATGCTGTTACAGGAAGAGGAAAATATCTATGGGTAAGATAAGGAGGCATGCCTAACAAGAATACAGGCACTAGAAGCACTCCAATTTACATATTCTTGACTTATTTACCACCTTACATATAATCCTAGCTTATCATTCATTGGATTTGGCTAAACCACGAGGATATATCACACATACTCTTTAATGATGCTTCAAGTAACTCTTCAGCTGAGCTAGCATAGATGAAATTACACATCACTCTCCAAGACCGATTTCTGTCATCAGGTGGTGTCTTGATCCAGGACATAACTTGAAACAAGAGAACACCCCATATGAGAATCATCATGAAAAAGTATACAAGGTTGTACACCCATTCTTGACTTGGTACCAGTGCCTCTTATTTCCAGTCAGGGCCATACAACTTTTAATCCTTATGCTTTTCTCTTTAAAAGGCACCTAGCAGAGAACTTAAGTGCTGCTTCTCATACCTAGGGCTACCAAGAGCAACTCAAGCAAGAGCAGAAAGAAACACAAACTGGTTAAATCGATGGCTGCTCCGTGTATTTGTGTAACCTCAAAAAGGACAAGTCACTAGCACAGTAAGGAACACCACACAAGAGACACACAAGTCACCAACAGAATAATTATTTCAATAACTGTAATCATGTTAGCAATTCTTTTAACCTTTGCCTAAAAATACCTGATACTGTCAAAACAGAGAGATCATAAGGTTAACTGAGCCTAGAAAAATCTCCCCCGAGCAAAGGGCATGAGAGATACTACTATGTGTTTGAACAGAGACAATGGCTTCTTGATTAGGGGATAATAATTTTCAAAGCTCAGTACAAATAAAAAAAGTAACCAAGCAACAGCTTGAATGCAAAAGAAAGATTTTTTTTTTTCCAGTTTGATTTCTAAAACATAGAAATGCATTTGCTCCTCATTTAAGTAACTCCAGTTCCAGCAAACATACTGCATGGAATCATCCCATAAGGAAAAAAAAATGAAGAATCAAACCCCCACCATTCTTGAGTGTGTAAAATTGTACCCCAACTCTGGGTTACCAGAACACACAATTACACCTTTTAGTGCAACTTTTAGAAAAAGAAGCCAGTTGACAGAAGTCGTATCAAAGCACAAACAAGGAAGAAAAGCAAACGTCCACCGGATGCCCAAACTCACTCACTACAGTGAAGCATACACGTACTGCAAGAGAATAAACTTGGGCTGTTCCTTGGTTGGCGATACCACGGAGCCAAGGTCACTTGGGGAATGCCTCAATTTGAGTTTACGCACTTCCAAAGTCTTCCTTCCAGAAAGTTATAGTTTTATTAAACAGGGTTTGTCCTTACGCATTGCTAGCTTTAGCACAAAAAAAAAGCCCGAAGTAAAGTGGGTTTGAACCTCCAGTACCTGCCTACAAACTAGAAGCACCGTGACGCCCACGATAAGCAGTACAGCCCCGCAGCACCAGGCAGCAGCTCCAGCTTATCTCAGGATTCACTAAGAACACCGGAGTCAACACTCGGTGATCCCACCCCACAGAAAACACGCAATCAGTGAGTTATTAATTTTTTTTTTCTCCTTTAGATGAGAGCTTTTCCTCCCAGGTAAGAGCACTCGGGTTACTCGGATCCGTTTTCAGACGCAGGCTGCGCCCACGGCAGCTGGAGCCTTCCCCGGGCCGCCCAGCCTGGAGGGCCGGCGGGGCACCCGCTGCCTACAGCCGCCTATCTTCTTGTTT
>VWZZ01008508.1:219625-239985 GCA_013399095.1 Psophia crepitans
TGCTGTCTCCCGCGGGGGCGGCGGGGCCCTGCCGCCCGGGCCCGGCGCGGTGACAGCCCCGGGGCACCCGGTCCCGGCCTCTCGCAGCGCCCCTGGGCGTGAAGTCACCGGGGTGTGAACGGAGGCGCCTGAACCCCGTGGGGTGGCGGTAACCGAGCGCCCCTTACCTCCCCCGTCAGTCCTGCCCCGAACAAAACTACCCAGAACTTCACCTGACCGCCTTGATCCCCCGGCTTCGTAAGGAGCCGCACCTCCCGGCGCCCTGCTCCTTCTGGCCCCAGGAAAGGTGCTTCGCTGCGGACTAACATCCGCTCTGGCTGTGCTTTCCCTAGGGGGAAAGAAAAGGAAAACGACCTCTAAAATACAACGGGCATTATGAAAACACCCAAAGGTATTAAGCCAAAGGCACGGCCCAAGGAGTGGTTTTGGGGAAAGGGTGCGCTGGCTCCCAGTAAGACCGCAGCCCTTGGCTCTGAAACACGCACCCACGACCTGCCACTGGTCCCCATCCCGCCGGCACCGCTAACGACGAACGGGCTGCGCTGCTTTTGGTCCGTAACATCATGCTTTTTCCTTTCTCCTCGGCGCGCAGGAAAATCGTTCCTCTGAGACACACAGGAGCGTGCTGCGAACGCCTTTGAAACAAGCAGCTACCTCGCATTCGGTATTGACAGAGATACAGCCTGACTGTCAGCCGCTAACCACACCCCCAAAACCGAAGGAAACCCCTCCGGCAGACCCATGGACACCCACTTCCAACCTGAAAATGCTCATCAGTGCAGCTAGTCCCGAGATCAGGAGCAGAGAACAGAGAAGGGAACTGTCAAACGCCGCCAGCGAGGTCCTACAGGCACAGCACTGTTTGCAGGTATGTTGTAAAAGTGTCGTCTTTATTTACTTTTTTTTTTTTAAATTAGCTGAAGGCTGTTTATTCAGCATAAGAAGTTATACATTAACAGCTACGACAGTTTCAAAGATTTGATTTCAGAGTATTTACCAAATATAAGTAAGGATATTGTCTAGTTACATACAGCAGGTAATGTTTTGCTGGTTTTATTTTGCAGCTGTTGAGGGCAAAGGGGAACACGGGGCTTTTGACAGTACTGGCACTAAAGCTGTTAAATATCTGTGTTCACATACTCTTCACAAATTTCAAGTTCTCTTTTTCTTATTCCCGTGTAGGAGCACTTATCAGGAGACGAGTATGAAAAATCTCAACCAAGTCGCAAAGAGAAAAGTCTAGGATTACTGTGTCACAAATTCTTAGCTCGATATCCTGATTACCCCAGCACTGCAGAGAATAACTACATTTGCCTTGATGAAGTATCTGAAGAGCTTAGTAAGTTGGTGTATATGCCTTTATATATATTATCATGTATTCGTGCAAATGTGCCAATAACCTACCATTCGCTTTAGTACACTTTTGCTCTGTGAAATTCTTTTAAAAAGCTAAAGTCTCTTCCGTGAACTGAATTGAGAAACTCTGAATTTCGTTTGATATTAAACATCTACATTATTGCCGATACCACAAATAACCAGAGGCAGTTTTTCTGGATCTAGAGACGATGACGAAGATTATAGTGGTTGGATTTTTGCGGCAGGAACGAGCTCTTCTCAAGCTGAGCCCACAACTTCCTGGCCAATCATGACATCCAAACAAGAAACTACTTTCTGCTCTCTATGATAATTTAACTTTCTCATTTTATATCACTATTTTTATATCGTGCCGATGATCTACCGAGAGTCTAAGTTGTTAACATTAAGCTGAACCTTTTTTTAATCAGAGCTATGAAACTACAGTATTCTACAGACTGTAACACTGTTAGTAGTTATAAACCATACCGCTATAAAATTTTTGGTGTCATCTTATCTTCAGAGTATGTTGGGGTTACAGGAGAGGAATGAATTGCAAATTAAATGAAAGGTCTATTCTATTTATACTTTGTACAAAATAACCTCTCTTTTAGAAAATGCCTGGTCAAACCCAAGAATTTAACAGACAAAAGAGAGCAGTACAGTGTTAATAGAATAACAAAAAAAACTAAGTTACAAAACAGTTGTCTACCGTGAGTTTCCAAGGTTATTTAAAGAGACGATCTAAAATCGATGCAATGAATAATTAAAATTGCTTTGTGTTTTTTTAAAGCTGCATTGAAACCCACCTAATGGCTCTTCTGGCAACAGTAAGTTTTCTTTTTTAAGGAATGCTGTAAACCAAGTAGAACTGTGGAAAAGCAAACCCTTCCATGTCTAAAGCAAGAATTGTTTTTCTTGCTGGCAAGATCCACGAGGGCAATTTTCAGAAACCTTTGTCACAAGAAACTGGCAAAAACAGCTAGGAAGTATATTAAGAGAAGGGGAAAGTATAGAAAACTGATCCCTTCTCTGTGCAAACCTTGTTACAGAAGGTAAACGTGTGACGAAACGTATTTTGTGTAGCAAAGATGTCATGTCCACCTATTATTTTTTTTTCAGACGTTGAACGTAGACGCATATATGATATTGTGAACGTGCTAGAGAGCCTACACATGGTGAGCCGCCTTGCCAAAAACAGATACGCTTGGCATGGGCGGCATAATCTCTCCAAAACTCTGCAGGCTTTGAAAAAAGTTGGAGAAGAGAACAAATACACACAACAAATTCAGATGATCAAGAAAAGAGAGTATGAGCATGAATTTGATTTCGATGGTGAAAGAAATGAAGAAATGCCAAGATCTTTTGGCTCAAATGAACATTCAGAAATGTCTTTTGTCGAGCTCCCAGGAATGGAATTTCGTGCTGGTAATAATTCTCTATAATGCCAAGAATAATATGTGCTTGTAATGATAAATATATATGAACCTGGAAAGAACACTTATTAGACTTTTTTTTTTTTTTTACTTTTTGTTCTGAAATGCTGCTGCCTGAAAGGCACCACCACTGTATGTGGTGAGGAAAGTGCTCTGCACTCTTTCCGTTCTTTTTCATTCAGTTCTTACACGTGTAGTTTGGTTTTACAGTGCAAGAACAAGGGGGCATCAGGTGACAGTCTCAAACACACCCAACATAAAATCCAGTTGCAGGATTTGTTACCACTGAATGCTATCGAAGCCAAAGGGATAAGTTATTAAATTATTTTTTAAGTTAGGTTTGATTCAAGGAAGAAATGTTAATGAAGGATTGTTAAAGACCTTGTACAATCCGCAGTTAAGCGTCTTGAAGAGTACGAATTGTCAGACAACAGGAAACGTATACAGGGGAAACTCTGTACACTCTCTTTAGTTAGACTTAGTATCCACCTAATTACCTGATTCTTGCCATGTAGAGACATGATTCCGGAGTCCACGTCAGCCCTGCTTAGTTGCTGTGTTGTTTGTTCTTATAATAATCGTTACTGACAAATTTCTTCTAGTTTTTTGAACACATTTATAGCTGGCATGTCACTTAATGCTTTAATCCTGTCTGCTGCAGCGTCAGTGAACAGCAGGAAAGACAAGTCTTTACGAGTGATGAGTCAGAAATTTGTGATGCTGTTTCTTGTATCGACTCCTCAAATAGTAAGCCTTGAAGTTGCTGCTAAAATCTTGATTGGAGAAGACCAGTTAGAAGACTTAGATAAAAGCAAGTTTAAAAGTAAGTAAAACGCTGCTGTTGCTGTGTGCTTTTTGATCTTACTCTAAATAGAAATATCAAATGTAAGCTAAACGGACTGTTCTAGGACAAGTTTATATAGTGTAAAATACCATCACCTTTTTTTCCTGCCATAAATATATTTGAGCTTCCAAAAACTCACTGAACACCTTACACAGTTTTTAATAGTGGCCCACTTGTGCATAGTCATCGATAGATAACGACCGCAGAACAAAAGCAGTCCGTAAATCCTCCCTCCTGAAGTCACGTCACAAGGCTGCTTATTGGTAACAATTTCTCTTTCCTCGAGCAGTCTGTCAAAGCTTTCAGCATCATCTCAGCAAAGATACCCCAGAATCATGCAAATCTGTGTTCTAGTCATATAACTTGTTGGAAATCTAAAGAAATTCTGTAAAAGTCCTGTTAATGACTCGCACGTGAGGGGAAGTGAAACCAAATGCTGTAACTGCCAATTATTTCTTCATTCTTTTACCCTGCTCTCAGTTCCCTGCATGCTTCTTCCTCTTCCTCCTCATTCAAATGAAAAGGTACTTCTAGGTCGAGGCCTCTATATCTATAATAATCCACAATGTGCCTGCTCCTGAGGCATCAAGAATTAAGTGTAGGTTTCACTGAAAATTACACCCTTCCTTGATCCTCAGACTCCTTTGCTTTTTTTGTGGCATTGTATCTATGCAACAAGAAAATTGACCGTCACCGGTTTCACTTCATAATTTCTTTTCCGCTGCATCGTGGCAACGTAGAGCGGGTGGGCAGTGGGGGCTTTTTGTTTTCAGTCTTTTTTCTTCCTCTGTAACCTCTGTCTCCCAATAAAAGCCTTTTCAGGACGTTCCAGCCATGTGTCTGTATTTCAGGTATGACGTGTTTTACCATGTTCGCGGTTAAGTCCCCGGTTCCATGATTTGCTAGACTTGAGGTTTTCAGCAGCAGCACCTCTGGCCTAAGCACGTTCACTTTGCAGCCCAGAAGTCACTTGTAATTTGGCTGCCGCCTAAAGCTTTTCCCCCATCGCTCAACCTGAAGACAGTTAAGAGTGTGCAGTTGGATTTAGTGCATCTCTTCCCCCTAGTTCCCACAGTCACCATTGCCTGTGCTTACCTGCCTTTTAAACTGCTTTATTTTCACTCCAGAATGGGTGTAGGTTTGGTTGTTGCACAGAACCTAACTTGTTCTGAAAATGGTTTTTTCTCTATTTAGCATAATATACTTAGCAGTATTTTCTTTTCTGGATCTGTACCTATGTCATGCTGTTTTACATATAAATTTTATATTGTGATACATTATTTCATACTATAAATACCTGTTTCACAAAATTATTCTTATTTAAAAAATAAAGGGTTTTACTTTTAGCTGCTAAAAGGACATTATAACGTTTTTAATCTGATATATAACAATTTGTTAATTGGAATTGCTATACTTTGCATTTGTTTGTTTTATTTCAGCCAAAATTAGGAGACTTTATGACATAGCAAATGTTCTCAGTAGCCTTGAGCTTATCAAGAAAGTTCACGTTACAGAGGAGAGAGGTAGAAAGCCAGCGTTCAAGTGGACAGGACCTGAGGTCTTGCCCGATATTCAGGGTAGGTATATGTGTCGTTTCTTTTTATTCTGATGATGATTTTGACCATTTTTCTCTGCTAGAAATGTTTTGACCACAGGACAGTAAACTAAGCAGAAAGGTAGTAGTCACATCACTGTCCCTGGTCCCTGAGAGCATAGCTGCTGCTAGTACAATAACTGTAAGCCAGGCTCCAATAACTGCTTTTAATTAGTGAATCTGCATAGGTGTATTTACTCTTTGGATTTTTTTTCTGCTTTTTAGATACAAAACTTGAAACAACTTCTACGACCTGTCCCCCACCTATTTCAGAATCCATCGCTTCCAAAGAGCAGTGTTCAAAAAACCTTTTTCCTTCAAGAGGAAAGCAGAACTTCACTCGGCATCCTTCTCTAATAAAGTTAGTTAAAAGTATAGAAAACGACAGAAGAAAGATCCAGTCTGCTCCAACCAGTCCAGTTAAAATAAGTGCAAGTATGTATCTTTTTGCAAGTTTGTTTTTCATTCAGATGTAGTCTTGCATTAAATCTTCGGGCTTGCCACCTTATAGGAGATGCAGACGCATGGGTACGCCTGCTTACAACAAACATAAGGTGTCTAAAGAACTGTCAGAAATAGACAAGATGAGGGAAAATACATGTTGCCTGTAAATATTAGGCTTTACAAGACTGATAGTGACAACAAAGCTAAACTGATCCATGCTCAGTCCAGGAGCTCTGCAGTTAGTAGAAGCTCTTTCCAGTTTGATGGACCAAATCCAGTCACAGCTTGCACAGCTGCAACAAAGTAAAGACATTTATTGAGATTTGGACCAAATTCAGCACACTGTAGAGAACTCCAGCCCCCTCTTTCACATCAAATACGCAAGGAGCAACGTATTACTATTTTTGTTTTAAAAGTATATTAAACTCTTTTTTATGTATCACTATCTTGATTTTGTGTGATGCCTTACTACAAGCTTCTGTTTGTGTAGTAGAGCTGATTCTCTGGATTTTGTATCTTTGTCAACTGCTCAAACCCTGGTTTGTTGTGGAAACTGTGATTTAGATCTTGCTATCTAGCAGTTCTGCATCCCACGAAATTGCCAGAAAATCACCTATCAGTGGTGGTGTTGGGTATGCTCTTCAGAGGGGGAAAAAAAAATGGAGCGGAGGCTTTAAAATGTTTGACGTAAGCTACTGTACAACTGATCAAAACAGGTCTGGGCTGTGCTTTGAGAATAACACGGAGTTTAGTGTCTTCTCATTAAATAACAATCTCCTCGAGAGAAAATTTAACTTCTGTTTGATGTACTAACGGTTCGGTTTTGTTTTCCCCCTCCAACCAGGTACTGATCAAAACGTATCAGCTTTCCCAAGTAGAATGGCTCGGGTTCCAGCAATCGCTAAACATCAGCTGGAAGGACAGTCAAAGTAAGTTTGCACAAGCATTAAGCTGAGAACCTTTATTTTGTCTTTGGCCATCAAGTTAAAGCTACGCTCAGTTTGCCTTGGGCAACAGTCTGCAAAAAACAGTAACCCCTGGTTCTGCAGGCTGTTTTTTTCCCACCTATTTTCTGTTTAGTGGACTGAGAAGTACAAGTTTATCTAAGGCTTTGTATTGCAGAAAATAATTTGTCAGGGCGTTCATGTCTGCACAAAGGTATTAAAATACGTTTGGGCTTGTTTGTTTGTTTTGGTTATTTTTAAGGAAAGCAAAAGAGATGAAAACGAAATTGTCAAGGTCTGCTTTGGAATGTAACCTGTCCTCGCCTGAGGCCATCCCCAAGCCCGGCGCTCCTCAGACCGCAGCACCCTCTCAGCAGCCAGCTCTCACGCAGCCGCTGGCCGTCTGTCCTCCAAGCCACGGTGCCGTCTCACCAGTAATACTACCTCATACTCATTCTGGTGTTTCATATGCAATATATCTGCATCCTTCCCAAGCCCACACTGTGACAACAACGTACAGCCCCAGTTTCATGTTGCAGCCTCTACCGTGTGCTAATGTAACTGGAATTAAGAGTGTTAATTCAAAAGCATTAAAGAAAATAACCACTGAGGAAGGGGACAATCCAATAGCTACAGATGATCCAACAAAGCCCTTGATGGCTAAAGAAAGATCGGCTATAAAAGCAGAAACTTCATCACAGCGGTGCCTTAAAAGACCACAAGCATTACAAGAGAACAATTTAATTAAAAGGTATAAAAGTGATGAGGAAAGCCTTAACACTTCTCTGGTAAGTTAAATTATTTTTAAAATACCATTTTATAGTTTAAAGATGTTGCCACCTCCCCATTTTCAAAGTGATTTAGGAGCCTACCAGTGTTAAATAACATTACGCTTTGAAGGGATGACATTCATTTGTTGTGCTTGCTGATGTTTGGGGGCTGGTTTTTGTTTGTTTACACACATATATATACGTATATCTCAAATATCACATAAACTTGCTGGTATTTGCAAAGAACATCTAGTAGGCAATGTAACACATAGCTTTGAAAGGCCAATGTAGGATCAGGCTGTTGTTTTCTCCTTGTTCCTCTCTCTTCCCCCTCCAAATATTTATTTTCAAGATGACACGTCAAAGCATCAAAATAAAACACCTCCCAAAACATTACATCAAGACTCACCTATTTATACGGCGACTCTGGAGTAGTGCAGGCTGCGCAGCTGCTAGCATTCCTTCTTGCCTTTAGAGGGGTCAGGAGGGAAAGCGGACACAAGTCGCTGGGAAGGGAACGTCCCAAAATCCTGATACCTTCTAAATATTTCTATCCAATGTGGTGCCCTGTTAATGCTGGATTGCTGTAGGCATCACGATGGAGCACGTGAAGAGAATGAGAGGTTCAGGTACACTTGATGCCTGTGGAGAAACTGGGTCTGGATTGCTTTCTACTCCTCGGGTGCTGAATGTTTTAGTGTCTCTGTAAATTATTAGGCTGTTTTAAACTGCGCTTGCCAGAACAGTCATGAAATGCTATCAGCGTGTTGTGACAGCGTGTGGTGTCAAGGGCCCACTAGCTGTGAAGGAGCAGGAGGTGTAACATGGAACTGGTTGTCTTATTGACTAGAAATTTTTATAGCACAAGCTTTGGCATCAGGAGAAAGCTCGCTTTCCTAATTTTTAAAACATATACATATCATTGCAGACCTGTAATTGAGAATGTTCAGTCTTACAATGTCTGCTTTTGGTTTTGCGTGTACTTCTTTAAAGGGAGAATCCATTAAAAATGAAAGACCACCTTCCAGTAGCTCACAAATGAATCACGAAATGGACGATCTCCAGGGGGAGAGAGAGGAGAAAAATGAAACCTTAGAGCAAAACATGGCAAGCTGCTATGACCAACATAAGAAAGAAGGTATTCCAGAAGATGAGGACAAAATCAAACCTAAACAAGAGATGCCGGTAGCATTTGCCATTCCTGCTCATGAGGTAAGCTTTGTCAGGCTCCACAGCACATCTTGGGAAAACACCACTTGGAGTCTCCACAAAAAAAAACCCACAAAACTACAATGAACCACACATACATAGATTGTCTTTGGTTGGGTTATTTTTAGTGTGCTTTCCAAACCTCATTTCCTAGGAAGGTAGGACTTCTATTTCTGCGTTAAGTAGAAGTCAGAGGACATGAAGTGACTTCTACATGAAGAGTAATCAGAGGACATGAAGGGACTTTCAGGCTTCCATTGGGATGAAGATCACAACTAAGACAAAGTAGATGAAGGCAGCATTGAGATCCCTAACATCCCCACTCCTTTCTTTGTGTGTGTTTAGTCTCAAATACTCTGATATACAACAGAATCACACAAAACGCTCCTCGTCAGTAGAATTTGATATTCTGCAATGAAGACTTAGTAGAGAACCTGCATAAAGACCGGTTCTGTTGACAAAAACAGAACTTGTATATGCAAACGGATTGTCTTCCAGTATTTGCCTTATGAAAAACACAATCCAAGAATGAGGTGACATGATATTGCTGGGTCCAGATGTTTCTGCTGGGGGAAAAAGTATTCAGTATCAGGATTTCTCTTTAGTCTAATCGCACAGTGTTAATCCCCGATGGATTTCCAGTGCCTCACTGAGCATATCAGCTGGAAATGGAGCCAGCGGACTTCTGCACATTAGAGCAGTCCTACTTCAAAGAGCATGTCCTTCAGTCAGTTCTGTCTGATTTCCAGCAGCAGGTAGTGCAGGCGTGGAAGATAAAGAATAAGAAGGCAGCAAGGGGGCTGCAGCTTTGGAGAAAAACGTTTTTGTTTTTTTACGTGCTTGGGGTAAAGGTTTATCGTCTTGTTCTTTTTCAGACTTTTTTCCCATCTGGCTATCTTATTCCTCTTACTCAGTGCACCCATGGCAACAAGGCAGGCTTTTCTGATAAAGAGCAAGCTGGGATGTGTTCATTACAGCACACTACCTACGGCTCACCCATTGCTGGTGAGTATTAAATAAAATAGGAGTACCGTTGTCTCGCTTCAAGCGTTGTGGGCCAGTTTCATCCTACTGAGGTAACAAAAATCACAGTGCAATGGCTTGAGTCTCGATTTTTAATCCCCTTCAACGCTTGATCTTTCTGTTTCAGGTGTGATTCCAGTGACAGCATCTGAACTGAAAGCAGTTAACATTCCCGCTTTTCACATAACACCCTTGAATATAATGCTGTCACCAACTTCCATAGCTGCTCCGCCTGTACTCAGCAACTCCTGTCTCAATTCCAGCAATACCGGTTCTGCCCAAACCCCAAATTCCTCAGTTCTGAACTTTACACTGCAACACATAGGATTAATCCCTGCTGGCGTGCAAGTTCCTGCAAATCCCGTTCTTCAGCATGTGCCAGTCTCTTCACCACCAGAAAACGTTAGCCACAGCTCAGAAAACATAAACTTGCAAGAAGAGAAGGTGAGGAAAAATAGTTTGCATCTTGGCTGTGGTCGGTTGAGTGGGAAGCGTAGTGCGGTAATGCCTTTACAGCAGGTAAAATTTTTAAATTAACTTTATCTTTATAAATCAGCACTGCCCAAAAAGAGCTGGCAGTGAAGGCCAGCATAAGCGCAATAGATTGAGAGGTTAGAAAGGAAGAACAAGTGTCTTGTTTGTTGTGGAAGCCGAGTCAGTGGGAAGATGACAAGATGGGAAGAGACAGCTGTTTAGGAGGGAGGATTTTGCATAGATCTGAGATGACACTTGCTAACGAATTGTCCATTTGTTACTTGATCTTTCCCTTCTTGTGACTCTTAATCTACTCTCAAATTCTTGCATTTAATGTTAGCTTTTTTTAAATAGGATAGAATTGTGGAGGATTTGAAGAGATTTTTTTCCCAGGGGAAGCATGTCTGTATTTCGTGTAACCGTACTTTGTGTAACACTCTATTGCCTAAGACCTGTTTATAGTAATAGATATTTACAGATACATCAAGGAATACAGGTATATACTTCTCAGTAAAAACTTAAGTTGTTAAATTTCAGGAAAAAATTGAATTTGCTAAAATCCTGCAGAAACCTAAAACTGGAATTCACTCTGTTTTGGTTTTCTTCCCCTTAAAATGAAAGTAACTTTCTCTCTTCTCTTCAGCCTTCTGTTCCAAAGGAGCCCCAGGGAGTTACTGAAAACTTTTTCCGCACACCAGGAGGGCCGAACACGGTATCGTCACTGTCTGCAAACTCAGATGGTACCGGCAGAATCTCTCAAGGAACTCTGTATATTCCTCAACGAAAACTTGAAGTGTCAGAGGACTAATTTTGGGATATCGAATTGCTGGGTGTGTTAGCAGGCATAATTACTGGTAACACACCCCACGTGGCTTGGATTGTATGATGGACAATGTGCGGTTTGGACATGTATTGGCAAGACCTCAATACTGGAATAGCCTTAATTAACGCTTTAGAATTAAAACTGGCTCTTAATGAGAAAGTTAGTGTCTAATATTTTTTCCCCCAAAGGCTTACTTGAAGTATTATAGCAATGAATTTCTGTATCTCATGGGGGTTTTTTGAGTTGCTCTTCTGCTATGCAAAGTAAGCTGAAATTGTCTTTGTACAGAAAGGCACAGTCTACCAGTCAATACATATTTTGCACAAAGAGAAGTACTGTGAGCGTGTACATATTTTATGTCTTAACAAAAAGGCCATCGTTAAAATGTCTTGCTCCTATGTTCAATAATGCTCTTTTTGTAAAGTTAGTTAAAAAAAAAACACAACAAAAAAAATGAATTCTTAATCAAGTTTTATATAAGTTAAGAATTATTTATACTGTATTTTTAAATCAATTTGTTCAGATTAAACTTACATCAAACTCAAATTTTGACTTTTTTTTTGTTTGATCAAATTAAATTACCCAAGTAATACGTTGTACATTCACTGGCATCTCTTCATTGTTTTTTTGTCAGACAGGGGCGTCTGTGTCTTCCAAAGAAAGGGAAAATGATATTTCATCAGAAAGGGATTTAAGTAACTCAGTCTGACTTCTGAACTCTGTCCCTAGAGGTGACATCTCCTAGTAGCAACCATTAGAGGAAAATAGAGTTACGAAGTTTGAAATGGCCATAAACAGGAAAACAGCAGGTTCAACCCTGAACGTGAGAAAATACTTCTTCACCTTGAGGGTGACAGAGCACTGGCACAGGCTGCCCAGAGACATGTCTCCTCTGGAGACATTCAAAAGCCGCCTGGACTTGTTCCAGTGTGATGTGCTCTAGGTGATCCTACTAGGTGATCTCTAGAGGTCCCTTCCAACTCCTACCACTCATCTGTGAAATTCAGAGTATCTTCATCACCTGGAGCATTCTGGAAAAGCGCAGTCCAGATGTCGCAGAACTGAGAAGTTTCCAGGGTTTGGGCCTCAAATCTTGCTAAGATCTGAACACAAACGCTCCTTACCTTGCCTCTCTTCTCCCGTAGAGTTTGGGTCAGGTGCACACTACGCCACGCATGCTCCACAGGTTCTCTTGACACCGGAGAGGCTTCCAGCCTAAGAGAAAGTGTGTGTAACATGTGCCCTGAGGCTTTGTAACCATCTAAAATGGTTTGTGGCAGAAATGCGGTGACTGAAGCACGAGCTACTTACTCCTTGGGGCAAACACCGCATGGTCTGTCTCCTAGAAGGAGGGAGCCCCGTGTCTCATGGGCGTACCCACACCAGGCGGGGGCTGTACTGACCGTTTCTGCTTCTTGCCAAGACCAATGTCAGCTTCCAGCCGTGGTTTCTCCCCTCTTGCAATGTCACGTCAAAGAGGTTAAGTTAAACCAACTGAATTTCAATACCTACAGCAGTGTCTCCTCTGCGCTGAAGGAAGAATGATGAAGCCTCCTCGTATGGCGTGTGCTCAGATGTCACGGAATGACTAACGAACTTAAAGGAAAAATACAGTGTATCTGCCTTCCCAGGGGAGACGGGCCTGGCCGTGCAAGTTAGGGCTAGTAAAACCCAGGAGTCAGGCTCGGACTGGGTAAAAAAATCCTAGTTAAAACAGCTAACACAGTAAAACTTAACTGGCTTGTTCTATAATAATGCAAATTTATAATACAATATACACCTGACAGAATAGGATCACTGTTGAGGTACTCCTAAATGAGGGGTTGAAAAACAGAAAATGGAGGAATTCTCACTGCAGTGATGAGTAGATTTTTTTTTTTTTTCCCTTCTCCAAAGCGGTAATCGAGTGATTTTCCTTAGCCATGCTATCAATTTAACTCTAGAAATATAAAGGCAAAGACTTAAAGAAACTTGTATTACTCAAAGGACACAAACTAAAAGCTTCCATTGGACACCGCAGCTGACAGAATAAGAAACAGCAGTAAGTAGGAGAAATGGTCTTCTCACAAACCGCACTCTACTCCGAAAAGCTGGACATCTATTCTGACTCGCTGCCTAGTGTCCCTTGGCTCCTGTCAGAACATGGTCGCTCGCTTTTTCACACAGGCTTTGTAAGACCTACCTCTTTACTTTGCTCATCATTTTGCAGGCGGAAAAGCTACGGCTTCTCTGCTCAAAGCACCCTCCTCCCCGAAGAATAGAATAGAATAGAATCATTAAGGTTGGAAGTGACCTCAAGGATCATCTAGTCCAACCATCCCCCCACCACCTATTACCCACTAAACCACATCCCTAAGTACCATATCTAACCTTTCCTTAAACACTCTCAGGGATGGTGACTCCACCAGACTTGCATTTTGCTCAGACTAGCTGAGCCCGCTGCTCTTTCAGCGCCTCACCTACCCTGGAATGTGACCCAAGCACCTCATGTGCTCTGCTGCCAAGCTCTAGGAAAGGCCCCTCTGGCCCTCGGGCTTGCTTCGCTTTTGACATGCTGCGTTCCAGTTCTCTGAGCAGTGATTTTCAACCCCTACCTTTGATCTACAGACAAGACTGCATTCCCGCTCCTCCAGGAACATAAAAACTCACACGTGTGTACGCTCCAGTTGCGTACTTCAAGTTTGTTCTTCCAGTCTCAGGTCCTGATAGACACAGTGGACCAGGGATTACATGAAACGCTAACACACACGGGTCCGACCACGCCTTTGAGCTGTAAAGAACCTCTCAAGAAGGTAGCTGGGGTAGCACAGAAGTACAGGAATGAAGCAACACCCAATATCAGGAAACTACAGGTTGTTCCTGGCCTTTTCCCTGTAAATTCTCTGACAAACTCAAAGGGAAAATACTGACATTTTGGGGCAGAGTCTTTCTCCACAGATAACCCTGCATTTGCATTATGATGCAAATCCACCCAAGCACGTGATCTACATGATGTGAGTGAAGATCAACGAAGACTCAGTTCCCTCGTGTCTAGGGTCCTAACCTATAAATCACGGAGGGTGCAAACAGAAGGTGGTTACAAGCTGCTTAGCACTTTCCCTGTGCTGCAACAGTGAGCTCAGCCTGCCCCAGCCCCTCGCTGCCACCTCACACGGAAACGTTCCCACCACGTACGTTGCACTGGCACCTCTGCATTGACCCTTAGCTGACACAGACAGACGAGTTCCATTAACTGCCCAGGGAGACCGACCAAGAAGTGATGGAGTCCAGCTCCCAGACCCCTAAAATCCTCAAGTCTGACATGGATTTGGCAACTCATTTGCTTACGCTCCCACGGAAGTCCCAGAGTTGAGACTCTCAGCTTCAGACTCCTGGGGTTTAACCCTGAGGCTGAAAGGGCTCAGCCTTTTCACACACAGCAAAGTCCGTGATACCGAACAAAGTTTCGAAATCCAGCCATCCCTTCAGAAAATAAGAATTGGCTTCTAAATCTTTAAAGCACTTAAAACCCTGTAAAAAGTACACGCTTCATACTTTAGCATCCGCGTTAATACGTCTGTGGCATCATCCGTTCCCACGGGGCTCAGTGAGGCACGGCCAATGGAGTTGCAGTGATCAGACACGCTGAACATCATACGCATTACCTGGCCCTCTTAACACCTAAAAACAGTAAAAATGTCAAGATTATGGTGGAAAGAGTTAATTCTTTGTACTCTAAAAGAGAAACCAGATGTATCCATCAAATCATGAACTGTCAAACAAAATTCTATTTGGTTTAAAACTGTTGAGTTCCAGAGGTTGCTACAAACAGGTTTTTATATTTATTTTTTTAAATTATTTCAGCAAATTATTTTTGGCAACGTGACCATTTGTGACTAAATCCTCATTTCAGGAACCGTTCTTTTACGATTCACATTTAAGCGAAGGCAGTAGCAACTACAAAACTGGACCCTTTATTTCTGATCTATTCGACTGCCGTCAGGAATGCCCTCTAGGTGTAATCTGAGGGGCTGCATTGTTGTCCACCTACTCACAAGTGGACACACGGGAACAAAATGCCAGGCTTTTGTCAGAGGCTATTTTCAGCTCGGTGATAGCAACGGCATCGCTCAGATCCCTCGCTCCTTCCCCTCCCCTCCCAGCTTATAGGGCCGACAGCAGCGGCCGCTGCATTTAAAGAGCGCAGGAATCCCTCGCAGTCAAACCCTTCGAGGCCGAAGAAAACAGGGCGAAGCCTCAGGTAAGTGCGGTATATCGAGTTCTGCTGACAGCATCCGATATAAGGGCTTGGGGATTGATTTTTTTGCCTAACAGGTGGTAGAAATTATTTTTGTTGCTTGACAAATTAAAACATTTAGGTATCGTACAGAAACATGAGTCCTACAGAGCCGAGAGCAGTATTTTAGGTTTGGAGTAGCCGACTGATAAGAGATTCTTCCAGGCTTCTCAGCCAGTTTAGTAGCTACTAGTGTTACAGGAACAGGGCTGTGGAAATCCTCCTTGATGCGTCGCACGCTTTGACTGCATGCAGCGCTGCAGAACAGAGGTTTCAGAATGTTTAAAAAAAAAAGTTACAAAGCTACAGAATTCTGTTTTCCACATACAGTGTGTCTTTGTACACTTTTTAAAGCGCAGAAATTTATCTACTTCCAGAATTTCTCAGATAAAAGTATTCTAGGTTAAAAAAAAAAACCCACAGCAACAAAAAAAAACCCCAACCAAGGATCCTTAAAATGTTTAGTGTCAGCAACCAATTGGTTTTACACCAAATGAGAGGAAAACTTCTATGCGGGCTCGACAGAAATGGCTAGGTAAGAATGCAGGATGAAAGAATTCACGTGTCCATCACTCAGGCACTGAAAGACAGCACGGTTGGTCAGGTCTTCAGGAAAGCCCTGGTAGTTAGTTACTTTGAAAATTTTTCCACATAAAGGTAAAATTATTCCAAAGATTAAAGCCTTGTACGTAGATAAAATAATTCTGTGTCTGATCTCATTCATCAGGCTACTGTTTCACTCTCCATACCAGTTTTGTCTGGCACTTAAAAGATGTAGCGTGTGGGTAAGGATTTAGAGAAGCATCTCGTGGGAGGAAAAGTGAAAGCTGAGAGCCCAGGATTAGGTCTGGAAAAAGGAATGGGTCAGTTGGACAGCAGGATGCAGTTTGAACCCAACTGAACTCCGTGTGTGTACATGGGGAGGGCGGTTGTATTTTTAAATCAGAACTGAGTACCTTGATCTAGCGTCAAGGTATCTTCTATTTCTGCAAGAGCATGGATCGAGGAAGTTTTAAAAGACATGTGGCGTTGCTATGGTAGAAAATAATTGGGAAGGAGGCAGAGATGAAAGCAGAGGACTTGGACACAGAATTTACACACCACGTGCTTCATATCAGGTCACTTAAAATGTTTTGTTTCAAAAGGGTTTGTTTAACTTCAAGTCACCAGTGTGAGTGAAAAAATCACTACTTACTTTCCTCTCTCAGTGTGGGAATTCCCATCCCTTGATCTCCACGTGTTGGCTTACTGCAGAAACAAAGGCAAAATGCTCATTATCATGAGATCGTGGCAGAGGCTCAATATATGACACTAACAAATAAGCTTAAAACTTACCAGCATCCATAGTCCGTTGAATGCATCGGAGTGTAAGAAATATGACGATCACCACACAAAAATATTGCATCTTTGATTAAATGAGCTCACTCTTCAAATCCAAACACTTTCTCTATTGTCAGTCCATTCTGCTGAGAGACAATACTTTCTGAAAGGAATTGGATTCTGACCAAAACACCTTCAGGCTTTTGGGGATGCAGTGGCAGGAACTGTGCTTTACATGGCAGGCACATCAAGATAAAACATAACACAGCGAGCGTTAGCTCCAGAGAAAAACTACAGCGGCATTTTATTGCTACTTTTGTAAGGGAAGCTACGTATCGCTATCCCCAGGGTGCTGGTGAGACCAGTAGCACTAAGGACGGTCGAATGAGTCACTGGTGGTCACAGGACAGGTCAGCAGCGGGGCTGTGATTAGATACGGGAATGGGGTCCTGGCTGCAATGGCATTTCCCACAGGCTTTGGCTGGGAACAGAATTTCAAATGTAGCCTGGATACCTGCTTTTCAGTGCAGACACTGATTTCATGTGATATTACTACTGTTTATTTATTAGGTAAGGATTATACATTTAACTGAGTCTAGACCAAGCAGCTAGCTGGGACTAAAAGAGAGATGCACGGCAAATCCTATCCACCGCTCCTGGTTCAGCATTTCTACCACCACTTCTACCAGTCATCCGACCTTCCCCATTCCTTTTATCCCCTTCAATGCCATCGTGCGGCACACGTGGCACCCTGAGATAATCCTGCCAGCCCCGCACTGCGTGGTTTCTCAGCCCGGTCAGATATGACTTGAGCTCTAGATGTGTAAGCATTCAGAAGGGAAAACCTTTCGTTTAGCAAGGAAACACCTGAATTATTTGCAGCATCTTTTTCACCTGCACTGCACTGCCTAGCACCAGCGCTGCCTTTTACTCCTCTACAGAACTTCATCAGGTCAGTACTGCAGCCACTTCCCGGTTAGATCAATGGATCTAAATATATTTTTGGATTATATTCTTATCAATAGCACTGTGGTTAGAAAGAGAGACACACTGTGACGCTTACGTGACATCCAGATTTGGACGGTATGACTAACAGCCCAACAGAAGAGGGCTCACATTTTGTCATGCCTATGCCGAGCACACTTCAAAGGCTTCCTCGCTCGGAGGCAAGCCTATAGCATTACGAGTGCTAAATAACGAGAAGCATGGACCCTTGGCCGCACATCTGATGTGTATAAATTCTACTCTACAGAATAGCTTTGCTTTGAGACAGAAGGATACAAGCTGTTGAATGCTTTTAGAGCAAGACCAAGAGCACTCCTCTTCACCAAAATACAACAAGTACCACGCGGGTAGCAGTCACTGCAAGTTAACCAGGTTTAGGCAACAAAGTCCAGGGAATTTAGATACTGACACCCAAATTAAGTGAAATAATGAGGAGACACAATATTTTTCCTGTGACAAATAGGAGACTAAGTTCTATTCGCACGTTGTAAGGTTGGAGATTTAATCCACCGCTGTAATTTAGACGAGTAGAAACCTATGAACGCCACATACCCTGGGGCCGTTACTTGCTCACGGTAATACAGCTGCACAGGCAGCATCCACAGGGATGGCCACCGCCGGTCAATGTTCGCAGAGTGGAACTGAGCAAGGACACGAGGCTCACAGACTCGCCCTGGCACCTCACCCAGCGCAGACACCCCGGCGTATGCTGCCCTGCTTACACCGGTATCCTCAGGGGAAACGTTTTTACTGTGACTTTTCTCCTACAGCTTCCCATCAGGGGATGCCAAAAAAACATGGAAAATGTGTCTGCATGCCCAGTCATGCAACTATAATTAGCCTCAGGAGCAATGGTTCTTTTAAGAGCTCTACCCACAGCCCATAGCAGCACAAGGCTCACTATCGCACATTATCAGACTTTTTCAGAGATTATTTTTTTCCCCTTCAGCTAGTTACACAGTTAAAGCTACTTTCCAACAAGCATCCCGTTGCCACAGGTGGAGGTGCTCGGTGTGGCTTTGAGGGGAACTAGGGAAGGGATTTGACTGGAAACCTGATTGGAAAGGGAACATTGTGAACATGAAAATCTCATTTTTATTTTTGAGAAAGTGTCACCAAGCTGATTTTTATCCCCCTTTGCTCTGCCTTCTCTTAAAATGTTTGAGGCACGACTTGAACTATTTTTACAGGAGGAAAAAAAATGGCACCGATACAAAAGTACTTTAAAAACAGGCGAAAATACAGAACTGCAGACAGACAGTAAGACTTTACCTTCGTAAAAGATTTCCCTCTGTTGCTTTATCTCCTGTTTAAAAGAAACAGAAAAGAGATTTTAGCAGTGCTATTCAGTAAAGCTGTCACCGAGGAAGAAGGGACCAAATTCATAGTCTGTTCCTTGCGTGCAATTATTTTTGTTTCTTATTCCAGCTACATCAGCCTCTTGCTTCTTACTCGTTATACTAGATACAAACAGAGCTAGAGGCAAGCTGAGTTTTCTTCTCCTTCTTGCATCATTACTGTTTTCTGTCAGAGCAGTTCGGCTCGCGAACAGCCTCCCAAGAGAGCTGATAAGGGCTGGATGCGATTAGTGATGCCGTTGCTGTATGACAGCAGAGGACGAGGCTGGTTGAGCTGGGGAGGTTGTTGAGCTGAGCATAAATCAGCCTCACAGAGAGGAGAGATTGGATCTTGCGTGCGGGTGACAGGTATGCTGTCTGCTGCAGGTAACAGTCACAACAGCGACCAGGTAATTATACAGGGTTCCAGATACACTGACAACCGCAGGACTAAAGGGAGGATGTTTGGATAGGCATTGGTATAAAGCGCTGAGCGTTAAAACGTGCCCGCGTTGCGATGTCTTCAGTGCTATTGCTTCAGCACGTGCGCACACCCCTACGTACCTTCCTTTCGCCGGACAGACCCGTCTTGTATAGCATCGTGTGATTCTTGGTGTTAGTCGCCTGACAGAATTCCCTTCAGCTTGCAGAGCTGGCACGTAGAAATTGTTCATTTCGTTCTGCAATTCAGAAGATAGAGTAGGGAAGTCACAGAGATGACGACAAACATGGGACATTAGTGTCCAGCGTACAGACAGAGTAAAACATTACCCTAAAATGCAAGCTACTTAAAGGACCAGCTATGCTACATCACTGCTGTGATAAATTCCCCTCCCTCTCTCACTTGACTTCAGAAGAGAATTCTCAGGTAGCAGGCTTGATTTAGCATTGAAAATCCTTTTCTTAGTTAAGAACATGTCACAGTGAATTTAATTGAATACAAATAGCACAAGCAGGCTTTGAAAGAACTATAATAAGAAGGTGACTGGTTTTCCAAGAAGGACAAGGAAGCCCTGCGTCAGGAGCTCGGAACATGCTGATAATACGACGTGCAGATGACAAGATGACGTCCCAGTCTTTCCAGAAACGATGACTCAAACAAAAAAACAGAAGGGCAAACCGTAGGTTGGGGTTGTTTCAGATGCACGACAATGCAATCATCAGGAAGGACATTTTCTGAGCCTGTCGTCAGGCGACCTACACCAGGCTCCTGGCCCCGATGCTGCCCTCCTGTGTGACCTTGGGCAAGACACTTCAACAGCAGCTGGAATAGTAGGGACTGGAACAGTAAACACTACTTTTTTTTTTAAACCCTCAGATGTTTAGATTTTAAAAACAATTGACAAAGAAAACCACGCCTGAAGCACCTTAGGAACTTATCTGTTATGACTTCACAACAGCTATGTGGCACAGTGATCTTGCAGCTGTTTTATGAGGAATTCAGAAAAGCAGTAACTTGTTTCTATTAAAGCTCCCCTGAAACAGCATAGTACATTTGCTAAACTCCT
>VWZZ01008509.1:0-64267 GCA_013399095.1 Psophia crepitans
AATGATTCTATGGTTCTATGAACGTACTGTGACAGGAGGCTGCTGTCCTACAGTGCCAGGTGGCAGAGCGGGCAGCAGGAGCTGGGAACAGCATTTCTGGAGGTGTTGGAAGGGTGGTGGCAGTTGCAGTGGTGTGGGTACCCACAGTCATGAGTCCAGTCTGGTCCTGTGGCTTTACTTTTTTTTTTAAATTTTTCTTTCCTTTTGTTTTGTTGCCTTGCCGGAGCATTCTCACCCTCATTACAAACTCACAGTAGCATCCCCAAAACTCCCTGGCAGCAAGCCTAAACAGACAAAACAAGTATCCAAAAATATGCTAATATAAATGAAAAAAAATCCAGAGCAACAGGGCTAACATAAGAAAATATGGTATATTTTAATGTATTTTTTTCTACATATAATTGTCAGGTGCTGACATTGGCTAAACTTGGAGATTGTCAAATTTTTAACAGGATCCTTACTTAAATTCATTGTTTGTCCATCAGGAATATCTTTCTTTGAAGTTATCTAATGAAAAGTTGCATTGCTGTCGACGTGTAATAGAAGCTTTTCACTGTCTATTTCAATTTCAGTATAGGGTTAAACTGAGCTTGAAATGTTTGTAAAATTAGCTTTGTCATCTTTTGAGTTTGGACTGTACTCATGATGTCTGAATAAGGTGTCTTTCTCCCAGCATGTAAATGTCCCCCACATATGTACTTTTTTAATAGTCTGCCTGATTCAGTCTTCATCTCTACCAGAAGGGAGCTACTAGGAAACCGAGATTCGTTTTCACCGTGTAGCCTTAATAACATTTTAAGCTGTTCATATTAATAAAGAATAGGTGGGACTTCCTTCTAGTGTGATATCAAAAGGACTGGTAGGGGAGAACTGTGGAGAAGGTTTACTTTTATTGATGGAACTTTAAAACATCAGTACAAAAACTGCATTTGCTTTATAGGTTTACTGCTTGAAGAACTAAAAATTGAATACAACCTTTCAGAAATAACTAGTTTTCAGTAGCAATTACTGCATGTTTCACTGTAGTGGTCCTAGCTTTCATTTTTTTGGTTTTTTTTTTAAGCCAACTAGTACGTGAAGAATTCTCAATAACAAAAGTAAATTCAGAAGTTATGAAGTCTGCACTCCTAAGCAGTTTGTGAGAGTTGGGCCTGTTCAGCCTGGAGAAGAGAAGGCTCCAGGGAAACCTAATTGTGACCTTCCAGTACCTGAAGGGGCCTACAGGAAAGCTGGAGGGGGGCTGTTTACAAGGGCAAGGAGTAACAGGGCAGGGGGGGATGGCTTTAAACTAGAAGGAGAGTAAGTTTAGATAGACGTAAGGAAGAAATTCTTCACTGTGACCGGGTCAGATGGGGCTTTGGGCAACGTGGTCTAGTGGAGGGTGCCCCTGCCTGTGGCAGGGGGGTTGTAATTAAATGTTCTTTAAGCTTCCTTCCAACCCAACCCATTCTGTGATTCTATGATTCTTCTAAGAAGGTGAGCTAAATAAGTTTTGTGTCAACAGTGTGGGACCTGATATTAAATTATTTTATTGTGAAAATTTTGATTAATTGGTGACCAGATGTGAGATCCCTGTGTATTTTTATAAGTAGAAGGAAAAAAAAGAATTTTACCTGAATACTTTTATTTTACTTCTGGTCTATGGGTAGCATTCCAGTTTTCTGAGTGCCCACCTGTTCTGAATATTTTTAATTATTTTTTTTTTCAAGTTCTCGATTTATTCCCCTCACCATGTGAAAGGACTTGGAGTTACTTTTAGTGGGTGTGGGAAGAACAGGTTCCATACCACTGTGTTCATTGCTAGCTTTGTTTAGTGTGGATGAAAGCAAGTGGTAAACCTCAGGGCTGGTGAGCTGAGCAATGCCACACTGGTTTGATGCTGGCACCTCCTGCAGGGCCTGTGTGTATGTCTGGGCTTCCGTACCTCCTCTCTCTTTGTGCCCCCTTTGCCAAAGCAGGGGGTGGCTGCTCCGGCACTGGGCAAGACAGGGCTATGGGCAAACGGGTTTTTTTCCCTCCTGGTTCCCTGGGCAGTGAGCACCATGTCAGCACCATGCCGGAGCAGGGCTGGTATTCCCCTGGGTGGGGTGCCGCAGGTCATGAGAGAGGAAGAGAACGAATGTCGGGAGTGTGCTGCTGACTTGCACAGGGTGAGGCCCTGAGGACAGCTCTCACTTCCCTCCATCTAGCCCAGATGACCAAGTTTCCCTGATGTGAGCCAGGCTCTCCCTTCTTCCCTCTTCTCATACCCATGGGTCCTGCTGTTCTCGTGGTCGTGGGTTTAATATTATCTTGGTGCTCTGTGGTTATGTGATAGTTCTTGGTGTCAGCGTGAGGCTCAACTCTGGCCCATCAGTGCCCTTGTGCACACATTGCAGGGTGTAGTGCAGGCAAAGGAGAAAGGGTCGTTCTTCTTTCTTTGAGCTCTTTTGTAGTTGCTTTAGAGGTTGTAGTTGCATGCCTTGAAAGATTTATTGTAACTCTAAATGCGGTGCTAACAAAGCCACCATTTTTGCTTCTGAAGATCTGAGGGCTTGCCCCAACAGGGAATATAAGGATGCATTGAAATTCTTAGGAAGTATGTGGTATCTTCATACACACTGGACATCTGAGCAGGACAATTTGTTTTGATGCTGTTCTGGTACTACTATCCCATAGGTTTCTGTGTCCAGCTGAAGACTGCAGTGTGTATTCACTTGCAGAGATAGAGTAGTATACTCTTATAAAGCCAAAGATGTTATAGACAAATTTGCTGTTTAAAGAGTGACCATTACTGTAAGGCTCTACCTGGTGCAGAAAGATCAGAAAGACTAGATTCTTTTTGATGCACTTTTTCTTACCCATTAATTTTAAATACAAAAAGTGCATTTTGAAACAATGGACTGTAATTGCTGTGAGCTGATGCTCCGTAAATACGAAGAGAAAATTATGGCAAGTATTTCTGATAGACTAATCTACTTGAAAAGCCCAAGAACATATCATGCTGGATTCTATTTTTGCTACATTATCTCTTTTGTTGACATCTGGCCGTTTGTAGCTTATGGTCCTTTAATGTAGGGGAAAATTATGGGAACTGATTAAGGCCTGGAGGAATTTTTTTTCTTTTGCTATGAATCATCATTTATGTGGCTTCCATTTCTTTGTTACACAGCCCATTAGACTAAAATGTTTAGTTTCTGGTTTGAACTTTAATCTGGAATACTGATGAAGAACTCTTAAGAAGTTAACTTTGTTCATGGGCACAAGCCATCGGGGTAGGTTGAGTGCATGTTGGAGAGGGAAAGAGGGTATAACATCATGGCAAGATTCTTGGAAAGCAATTTATGTGGCGTATTGTTAATTGAAGTAATTGCCAAGCAGTTTTGAAATTCCCAACTTTTGGTTTCGAAGTGCCTCAGTACAGCATTCCGTGACAAGGTGGTGATTTCCATGTCATAAGGCAGTGTTACTGGTGTGCTTTTTTTTTAACTTCTCAGAAAACCTTCCCTACTCCTGTCTATTTCAAGGTGACTGCAATTCATCTGTAGAGCAGGAAGTCCATTATATTTCTCTCTTTATACTTGTTTGAACTTCTGTATTGTTTACAACAGTCATACCTTTGTAAAGAATGTAGATGACAATTTTTTTCCTTTATGTTGTTCTAAAACTTTATTTCCTGCTCTTTTACAGAATTTCTATAAAGTGAGCAGTCTTTCTGCTTATACTGTTTGTTTGGATATTTCCAAAGCTTCTCTTGATCTTCTTGTCTATAAAACAAATCAAACCAGGAAGGTGTTTTGGTGTAAACTATGTAACAGCTTGCAAAAGATTTTAATCCTTCCAGGGTTTTAAAACTTGCTACTGCTCTCCGGGTTACCTGCTTTGCAGTATCTCTCTTCCTCTGCTGGAGAAACTGGCTGGAGTGCATTTATTGTTTTTTGTCTCATTGTATACTAAATGGATATCACATGGCAAGCATTCACTGGTTAAAGTTTTACTTTGCGTTGTCACTGGGTCAATTGCATTTCCACAACACTGGGTTTTTGTAGGTGTTGTTGACATACTGATTTATGAACTTCCTATTTTTAAATGTTATATACAGGGGACTCTGCCTGGATATGAGGTACTGAGGGGAAAAAGAGCATTACGCCTGGCCGCTCACCTTGCCTGTTTGACTGTACATAATGGAGACGAAGGAAGAGAAGAAAGAACGAAGACAAGGCTATTTTGCTCGGTAAGGTTACAGAGTTTCTTTCAATGTTGACTAAAATATGGAACTCCTCATACTGCCTTTTTCACAAGGCTTTAGGATTTTTAAACTATGTATAAAAATGAAACCCATGCTGCATTATATATCCAAAAAGTATTTTCCTTGCTGTGTCCCTAATGTTGGAGTGGTGATTTTTTTCCTTTTGGGTAGTGGAGATAAACTTGAATTATAATTGTTATTTGTTACACAAAACTGTTCTTCGGTACTCAATTGCAAATTGCACTACATTTGAGCTTCCAGCATCCGGTTCCTGAAGAGTGTTTATAAAACCAAGCACATCTAAAACATAAACATGTCTAAACTTAAAAGTTTATCTGATTTCAAATAAAGCATGGACTAAGTAGTATTATCTCATCTGACAAGATCAGCTAAGAAAGGGTAAGCTGCCTAGACTGTATCATCTTTATTTATAAAAGCAATGTTTTTTCAGTCAATCGGTTTTATAATTTGGAATTCATGATTGGTGATTTTTAAGAAATAGTTGATGTTGATTTCCTAATAACTTCTCTTTGTTAATTTAGCAAGTCTGTAAACATCTCTGAGCTCTGATGTACAAGAAGAACGAAAGCTCACTTACTTTTGGGGGACAGAAATGGGAAGAAATCAGTATAAAAAGCATCTTTGACTGAAAGATATTTTCTGCACTGTTGAAGAGGAAAAGCATATACTCTGTCCACTCTGTACTAAGTAACTGTTACTGAAACTGCACTAGGACACTGGCCTTAGTGCATTACAGACATCTAGAGACGTGTCTGTTGCACCACTTAGGAGTAGTAGCGTGGGGAAAAGTTGCAGCACTTCTTTATTGCTGTTCAGGTGGTACGTAGCAGTGGCTAAAGACTTGAAGTTTTGTGGTGAAGGACCTGGTTAATGTCAAGTAACCTGCTTTCCATATGGAGAAATGCAGTTACCTTGATTGCAAGGAATGTTGCAGTTTTGGATTTTGAGAAGAGAAAATAATCAATGGCACCTATAGCAGAGTAGGATCAAGTAGGATAAAGCAGAAGTAGCTGAAGAGATTGTACAAAGGAACAAGTAATTTCTTCTTAAGGAAGACTCGGGCTTTGAGAGAGGTGTCTGAGTAAGATGCTTTAGTGTTGATGAGAATGTTTTGAGTACTGTCTAAATGTTTTCTGTTAAACAGAGGCTAAACAAAAAGCCACAAGAGGCTTTCAGCAAAGTCCTTGGTGGCTTATTTAATCTGTTTTGCAGCTCTCCTGTGTCGTCTGTGGCTATTCTCTTTTAAAAATTCACAGAATCGTAGAGGTTGGAAGGTACTTTGAAAGATCATCTAGTCCAACCCCCCTGCCAAGGCAGGACCACCTAGAGCACATCACTCATGAACGTGTCCAGTTGGGTTTTGAATGTCTCCAGAGAAGGAGACTCCACAACCTCTCTGGGCAGCCTGTGCCAGTGCTCTGTCACTCTTACAGTGAAAAAGTTTTTCCTTATATTAACACGGAACCTCCTATGCTCCAGCTTGAACCCGTTGCCCCTTGTCCTATCACTTAATGAGACCGAGAAGAGCCTGGCTCCATCTTCCTGACACTCACCCTTAACATATTTATAAACATTGATGAGGTCACCCCTCAGCCTCCTCTTCTCCAAGCTAAAGAGACCCAGCTCCCTCAGCCTTTCCTCATAAGGGAGGTGTTCCACTTCCTTGATCATCTTTGTGGCTCTGTGCTGGACTCTCTCTCTCCCCTTGTCTTCACAGGGGCAGTGTGTCCTGTGTGGGCACAGGATATAAAGCAGGGATCAAAAAGACCTGAAATCAATTCCTAGTTCTAGCACTTACCTGCTATGTAACTTTGGGGAGGTCATCTATCTCTTTCCCTCCTGGCCTGCATCTTTTTTCTCTGTGTAGCTTGTAGGCCCTTAAACAAAGTTCCCATTCTAAACAAACCCATGTATAATTTCTATGAGAATGTTGTTGCAGACCCTCATGTCGTGTCTAATGGATGCTAAAGTGGGTCAGGAAGTGGTATGCCCAGCTTACCTTCATGTGCAGTGTCTGTGTGTGCAGTCAGAGACAGAAGCCAAACAGAATTTACAAGTCCTTGATTTTAGTCTAGCATCTTAGGTCTGTCATGCTTCCTCTGGTAAACAGGTGCCCCAGCATCTTGTAGATGAATGGTTTGAATGCTTTATGTTATGACCCATGTAAATGTCATGTGAGTACCTGAAAATAATAGGCAGCTTGTATTGCCTTTAGTACAACAGCATTTTAACAACATCCCTACCTGGATAATAATAGTACTTACAAAATCTAAATTTATGTATAGTAAACAATCTTATGAGACAAGGACTCTCCTGCCCACCTTTACCTGAATCTTGTTAGTTTTGCCTGTGATCAGATGTTCATCGGAGAAGACTCTACTGCTTACCAAGGAAGAGAATGAGAAAAGGGACTTTTGCCAGCAGGAGGGAAAACTGTGCTCTGTGTCAGGAGGGTGGGGGAAAGGGTTCTGCTCCACCCAGGGCTGAGAAGAATAATTCTGATTATATCCTGGTTAGAAAGGAAAAAATGTATATATTCGATGCTGATGAAATAAAATGTTTTATTGCTACCTGTATTAATGAAAATACACAAATTTTAATAGAAAACACTCTTTAATGTGAGGGGAAAGGTGGTTGTGGTATTAAGAAGGATGAAGGCATTAACTGAAAAATGAGGGAGAAGAGCTGTTTCTCTTGAGCTCCTGTTAACAGAAATCCAAATTCTCTGTTGGCAGAGCGAGGGAGTGTGTAGGCACGAACAGCGGGACAAGGAGTGGCCTCACTGCCTGGCCAGCTTCCCGAAGTGTTGGACTTCCCATCAGAAGGCAGCTTTCAGCCTTCAGGCTGGTGTAGTCTTGGCCCCTCCTGGACGGCTTTTGGTAGGGATGGCGCTCAGTGTCTGAGTGGCTGGTTATACGCTAACGGTCCTTGGAAAGGTTAGCTTGAGAACTCCAAAGTATTTGAAGTCGTTAGCATGGTGGTAGTTTTGCACTGACAAACCAGCTCCTGAACTGCTAGAGAAGAAGGAAGGTTAACCTAACATAACTGTCTGCATCTCTGTCCCCCTAATTTAGTCTTGTAAATAAGCAGGTTTAAACATTTATCCTTTAAAATATTTAAAATTTCTCCACAGAAGTGAGCACTCAGCCATCATATCTTTCCTTTACAGATCTTCATAGTCTGAGTGCCTCAGTTTTCTCAGGTCTCTTCCCCTCCCAATGGCAAATGAAGCTGAAATGAAAGTCCCATCATCTGTGTTTGCTTGTTACTAAATGCTTCTTTATCCATTGTGTCTTGTGGTAAAGAGCTTATTTTTTTGCCTTGGTTGGCATGAAACAAGTAACGTTTTAAGCAAAATAGAAATCTCTACAAAACTTTTTAAAGACCAATTTAGATTCTTTATGCAGATAAGGTGTTACAGCTCGTAGGAGTTTAACAGACAAGAAGTAAAAGTATGAGAGTAACATGCAAGCATAAAATTCTCTTATGCAATAGCTCCTTATTTAAGATTACTACTCCTACTTAAAGACTATTCTGTGTAGTTACATTTTTCTTGCCCAATTATTCAGACCTTCTTTTTAGGCTCTTCGGTTGCATTCTATGTCATTAGCTCCCAAATGGACCAATATTACTCCAGCTCTTGCAAAGAATTCTGTCTCCTGTTGTTATGAAGTCTGTGCTGGTATCTAGCAAGTCCGAAAATAAATGGTACAGTGTAGTAGAGATGTACATCTAGGCACATCTTGGTGTGTTGAGTCCCTGACTCTACTGTGACATTTGACGCTTTTTATTGTGGTTATGTGCCCTTGAACCACAGTACAACTTACCATTTCCCACTGCCTTTGCTTCCTTTATGTTCCCTCTCTCCTTACAGTACGGAGGACCTCTCGGTTTTCCCTTGCCCATTGCGTAGTTTCAGGTTCAGAGGTATCTCACCTTACGAAATCAATAGCTATTAAAATTTTAACTTAATTTAAAAAGAAATTACCAAAATGAGTGAGTGTGTCACATGAAAAGAATTGCCTTGGATATAAATTGATAGTCTGGAACACTGAATGCACAGCTTGAAACTGGATTTGCTTTGCATGTGCTATTGTGTGATACTGGATATATTTGGACAAGAAGTTCTAGGAGATGAGAAATCTGAAGAGAAGAGTTTGAGTAGTTTTCAGAAAGAATGACAAAAGGAGCTCTTATTTTCAAGTTTTCTGTGTCTCATAACTTTCCTTACTGTAGGTTAGTCATCGTTTTCCATGCTTCATATGATCTATCTATGATCTATGTAAAGTAGCTCTACTACTTTCTTAACAAAGAACAACAAATAAGTAGTGCTTTATTTGAAAAAATGTTACTTTTCAAGTTGACCTAGATGCTTACATTAATTTTATTAATAGTTCTGTCTTCAACTTGTGGTGACCTTATTCTGAAGAATGCTGTATGCAGATGAACTGTAAAACTGATAATTAAATTGTGGTTTGTTTGTTTTTTTTTTAATAGTTTCCAGGGGAATTACAGATTTTAGTTCTCCATCTCTTCTTTTGGTCACTGTCTGAGCGCCAGGTTTCTGAAGTCAAATATGAAGTGCTTGTATTAGGGAAATATTCTCAAAAAAAACCCCACACCCCTACCTCAGTGTCTGGGACATGGTCCAAAGCCCGTCTAGTAGGCAGAGACTCCCTTTCGCTCCAGATTGCTAATACTCTTTCAGAACATGAAGCCAGTTGTACAGCCTGATGTTCATCTCTTGTTGCCTTAAGATGTGAATATTTAAGGGAAAGAAGGAATTCACAGCATGTTTTAATTTAATTTAGATTCTTGGCTTAGATACCTAAATTGACATTCATAAACATTGATTTGTACATTAAAACTGAGATTTTAAGAAGATACATAAATGTACTTTTTACCAGGCTTGAATTTACCAATTTTTTTCTCCCAATTATTTTTAATACCTAAAAATAAGTAAACATACAACAAATGCATTCCAATCACAGTTGTTTACAACCTAACCTTAGCATTCCTTTTAAACATTCACAACCCGTGGCAGTAGGAATCATTAATACGTAAGTGCTGAGCTGTAAACAGCTAGAGTCTGGAAAGCTTAGCTGGAGAAGGAGTTGTATTGTCATATTGTTACAGTCTTTCCCTGGTCCTTGCTCTCGCCTGCTGTTGGAAGCAGGATGTTGGCTTGCACGGACCCTTGGTCTGACACACTGTGGTCACCCCGTTGGTCAGTCTTTTGCATGTTATGAACTCACAGGTTTGTAAGTGTCTCATTTGGAAATTTTCTGGCTTTGTTCTGTTTTATTCCCATGTTCAATATGTATACGGTTCATGCTTTTCATTCCTGTGGCTATTAAGATGTAGGAAGATGACGAAATGAGGAAAATGCAGCGCACAGAGTGAATGTGTGGAAAAGGAGGATATCGGTGGTGGCTGGGAAACAGGGAAACCCAGATAAGGAATATATGCACAAACATACTTTCTTGAAGATATCTCCTATTTGTGAGACTTTGTCATAGGTTTTTCTGTTAGGTGCTCTTCTTGTTGGCCTGACTCATTATATCCATGCAACAGGCTTCAAACATTGGGTGTTCTTCAGATCACGCAGTCACCTCCTTGCAATTGTTCTTGCTTTGCTGAGCCAAAGTGTTGATGTTTATTCAGGTTTCCTGTAGCACCCATAATTTATTTTTTGCTTTTAGAAGGAAAAGTTTCCACACATTGTTTTTAAAACAAACTATTGTGGAGGTTTATCTTGGGCGTGAAGAATACTCAAGCCAAGATCCTGGAGATGCTTAAATTTTTTTAAATGACTCTAGGAAATAATACATCATTTCAGCTCATCTGTATAATGGAAATTTTAGCTCTGCTTCCAGACATATAAACATTACCTCATAATCCTGTTATTGAAACTAAAAACAGTATTGCATTTTACTTGTATTGTTTTCACCACTAACATTTTATTTTCTAAGAAAAGGCTGAAGATATCATTACTTGAGATTTATGGGGTGCAATGGATGTTGTTTGCTCTGTTATGTAGGGGTGTATGTGTGAGCTGATTTGCTATGTTAGATGCTGCGAGAAACCATAAAATATATTCTGAAACATACAGTATTGTGATTTGCCTTCAAGTTACTTAAAATGGAGGGGTTTCAATGTTTTTAGCAGACTTTCTGCCTGCTGCTGTGTAGGTTAGTATTTCAGCTGTCCTTTGCAGTCGTAGTTTTCAGACATTAAAGAATGTCTAGACTTTGTCACAGACAGCAGCACCAGGAGCTTTTGAGTGGAGATTTGGGAGGTTGGTCAGGTCCTTCAGATGATTGAGAGACATTGCTCATAGACTTACTGGTGGAGGTGTGTGTGTGTATATAAAAAAAAAAGTTTTTATCATAGGTATAAACCTGGAGCATGAGAGTTGGGGCGGGGGGGAAGGGCGCAATTGAACCTGGCTTTTTCTGAGGAGTGTTGCAGTGCAGGGGGGAAAGTATGTTGAATGGCTGCTCTTTTGGGAAGTTCCCTCATCTTGCATTGCTGTTGCTTTCTGGACTCTGAGGTTTTTATATTAGTGGTCTTGTAATTCTGTGGTACTGGATGAAACTCAGCAGAAGAGCATGAATTACCATCGTCCTCTACTTAGGATATGAATCACAGAATTATCCCCAATGTGAGCGCTTCCTCTGGGAAGCGTAAACAGGGCAGTGGTTTCTGCAGCCTCTGTTCTTTCCAGTGCTTTCATTCTCAAGAGTTGTGGAGTCATTTAGGATTGAAAAAGAATTTTATTATTGGGTAACAGAATTAGTGAAAGTATCTAATGGGGCCCTGAGGCTTTCTTCAGGGCTTTTTCAAAATTTTCCAGTACCAGAAATGCTATTTATGGAGATACAAAGCTTGCATACAGATGGGAAGTATGGTTAATTTCATCACCCATTTGCTTCCCTCTGCATGTGAAGTGAGAGTGGGTAACAGTGTGGGCTCTGTATAAAGAGGCTTTTTTTCGGAAAAAGAAGAAAGGCAGAGTTTCATGATGTTCTTTGAGAGCTATATCACAGAATATATGGAGAAAAGGATTTCTGTTTACTTGATCTTTAAACATGCTGTCTCACACCAGCAGTTTCAAAATTTTCACTAATCACCCTGCAAGATAGGGATTAGGCTGGCTTGTTAGGCAGCAGGCATACAGTGACCTTGTATCTGCTTTTCCCAAAAGGACCTTTGAGTGCCTCTTATCAACCTTTAAAAAGATACTGCCAAAAAAGCAGCTTATTTAGCCTTCTTTTTAGAACATAAATCGTTACACGCTAGGCCTTCTGATGTAGGAGTCTGTGCAGTTTTGATAAGAGTTGCTATTAACATAGTTGTAGTGCGTTTTGACTGCCTCTCCTTCCCTTCCCTGCAGCTGCGTATGCTGGGCACGAGGGGTGTGCTGGGCGCTCCCGATTGGTCCTGCCATTTACCTTTTTGCTGTTGGAGGGGTTTAAAGGTCTTGTATCTTAAAGGCTATACAATTTGGAGGCTGCAAAAGATGGCTTTCTGGATAAGTGAGATAGAGACTTTTTACTATTGTCTGTAGGAAGCTGATAGAATTACCTTTTTAAATTGCACTGTGTTTCTGTAGGGTCTGCAGATATGGTCTTGTCCCTTCAGCCTCCCAGACATGTCTTCTCTTCTGCTTTTAGGACCTATTGCATAAAATTCTGCTTTATCCTAATGAACTGTTCTAAAATTAAGCCTAGCTTAAATGGTGATGGAAGTTTCGTATTAATACTTGGCAGATGCTCAGTTCCATGGTCAATTTTAAAGTGGTGCAGTGTAAGATGCTACCAAAAGAGGTGGTCCCTCTCCGCCCTCTGGTTTTGCCATGTCTCTTATGGATGACAGAGCTGCTGTGGCATGAAGCTCCCCTTCCAGAAGCAGCCGGAGTTTTGTTTAAGTGACAGGGAGGCACAGCCCCAGAGAGATGCCTAATGGTACTGACTTGGTGTTGCTGTTAATCATCTTGTGCTCTGAGAAATCCCAGCTGTCTTATGACCCTGTGGCAGCAGTCCTGGTCACCTCTCCCGTGCTTTGTACCACATGGTAGTGGGGAATGGTGTGTAAGGTAGTTTGAGAAGGAGAAGAGTCAGCATTGTGAGAGATGTCAGAATTTACTGGGCTGAAGAAAACCCTTCAGGGAAGGTTTCTGGTGTTTCTGTCCCACAGGTGAAATTGCTTGCCTTGTATCTGCTCCCATGATTGAAAACTTTGGCCTGTTTGTTTCTGGCATGTGCCATGCTACGTTGGTTTGGATGGTGGTGAGGTCTGTTTCTGGTAGTGGTGCTGCAGGTTTAAAGGGAAAGATATGACCGATACCTGCAGGAATGTGCTTTTGAAGAGAGGCAGTTTTTTCCCCTTTGACTGAGGGATCGGAAAGCATTATATAGCTAACTAAAGAAATTCTGTCCATAGGAGAAGAAATGCTGTGGATCCTTCATGGGACGCTGGATGATTGCTTGCACTGTATGCGAACTATTAGCCGCATGTTCCGCAGTCTCTGCTGCATGCCTATGGGCACTGGGGTCCCCACTCCTCCTTCCCCCAGGGACATGAAGCTTTTTCCCTCTTCCCTGGGGCTTTGAACCGGGGTAAGAGGCTGTGTTGGATATTCCTGATGGCTTTAGGTTCCCTGTGGTGACAGGCTCTCATGCTCTCATGCACAGCTCTCATGCACTCAGCATTAATCCAGCTTCCAGCCTGGGTTTGCAAGGGATTTCTCCCCACCCTGCCCTGCTGTTGCAAGTCTGATTACGGGGAGGTGGATTGTAAAGTGTAGGTTTGTGGTGGTGTTTTCTGTTCTACTCTGTAGTCTGGGCAGGGAGTGTTTCCTGGCATCATCTGAAATGTAAGCATGTATGTCAGCTATGCTCTTAAGTCTTTCATGCTATCCATCGAGGTCTGTGGGATTTGTCCTGTTGATTTGTGTGAGAGAAAACCCCAAGGAGAGTTGCAGAACTGGTTAGGAATTTAAGGAGGAGAGAAAGAATTGTCCTTCTGCTGCAAAACCTCTGTAATGTAAATGAGCCATAAATCAGCACTCTAAGTGCCTTAATGCACTGAGTATTTTCCTGTCAGACAGCAGCCTCTGGCAGAGAGAACTTGCCTTCTATAGCACTTAATGCACTGATAATAACTCCAGGTTTCTATGACTCTCTCTTTTGCAGTGGCTGTTTTTATTTCAGTAGGAGTAAACTTAACATCTAGCTAATCACAGTTTAAATTGTATTTTCTGTATTTGACATAACAGTGCATTTCTGTCAGCTGCTGGATTTTTCCTTTCAGTAATGCCTCTGTAAATACCTGGCTTCAAGGTGTTAATCGCACGTTTCAATCAGACAATCTTGAAAAATCAAATCTCCTTAAGCGGAAGAGTTATCTGTGCGTTCAATATCTGTGTTAAAAACCTGATGCTTCTCTCTATACCTGGACCGCAGCATGTGCTGCATGTAGCAGTTCTGCTTGCCTGAGGCTGAGGAGGGGTTTTGGTTATTATAGAGGCGTTTTGTGTTGCAAATGCTGACACCCCACCTTTTTTTTTTTCTTTTTTGGCAGTCTCACAGAGTGTCTTAAAACTTCAGCATATGACTCTGCTCATGTGAACTGATTCATTTGAGCAATTTCATGCATATGAAGCATTATACTCTTAGGTTTAATGGAACGGGGAAAGTTGCCTGTAGGAACATAGTGTTGCAAGGATGGTGGGAGCAAGGTCCAAGGCACTGCTGGTGCAGGGTGGAATACCAGGGCACCGGGGAGGAGGGGAGGTGTCCTGGCTTTGGCCAGGATGGGCTTAACATTCAGGAGCCGGCCCAGGTGATCCGAGCTGGCCGGGGCTAGTCCACACCATGTGCCACCATGCCCCCAGAAAAGGGGCTGGCCGGGGAGGGGCGGCCCGGTGCTGCTGGGGACGGGCTGGCTGGGGGCTGAGCCTCTGGTTCCTCGGATCGGTCTTCGGATCGGTAAAGCGCTCTCTCTGTTGTCACCTTTGTGTACATCTTACAAAGTGCTGCTGCTGCTGTTTTCCTCTCCCTTTGCTGGCCCCTTCAGCAGTCGGTATCTCAACTCCAGGAGGCTTCCTCTGTGTTCTTGCCGTTCTCCTCCCACCCCGAGCGGCGGCCTGTTGCTCGGCTGCCGCCTGGGGCTGAACCCCGACAGGAGGCCAGCAGCTCCCCACCCGCCTGCATAGCAGTGGTGGGACCCAGCAGGCCGGGAAGCTTTCCTTCCCTGCCCAAAAGGGAATGGTGGGGAGGAACAGTAGCAGGACAGGACATTGCAGAGCACCTGCTTTATCTGGCAAGCCGGGTTTGTTAGGTGGCCCTTGTCCTCGAACGCAGCGGGGGATTGAAGATAGCTCACCTGCTTCTCCCCACCACCCTCCTGTCCTGGCTCTGGGAGGAGGAGGCAGCACTTAATCCCCCTGGACATGCCGCAGCCTGGGTGTGTGTGGCTGCTTGTGGTTAAGCAGAGGGGCTCCCTTATAAGATCAATTCAAGAGCACTGTAACTTTCTGGTTTCCTCAGCGTATTATTCTAGTTCGGGGTGTGCCTAAAGTGTGGTGGGACTTTCTGGGCTCGTGGAGTCTGGACAATGTGGAAATGGAGCAGAACCTCTTGTATCCTCCTGTCATCTCTTCCATTGTGCTGATGGAGGGCAAGACTTACTTTTTACCTTTGTTTTCCCCCTGCACTGCTTTTCCCCCTTACAATCATAAACATTTTGATGGCACGTTTGAAGTTTCAGCTGAAGAGTAGATGAAAAAAATCGAAACCATTTTTCAGTCAAAAATAAAAGCATAAATAACTTAGTATTTGATATAAAAACCACAGAGAAGTTTTAATTCATAGTAATTAACACGCAATTTGTTTCTTAGAAGTGTAAACATAATGGAAGACCTGCTACACTAGCATAATGATAAGGCTGCTGAAAAATACCAGACCATGTCAAATACTCATCTTAGAATCAGGTATACGCATATAAGAAGTTGCATTTGTACATGCACGTCATGTAACTGTCCCGTGTAGACAAGCCCTATCCGGTCGTGAAATCTTTATACTTATGGTTAATGATCTTTCACCATAGTATTAAAAAGGTAATGCCGTATTATTTTTTTATAGAAGCATTCATGCAAACACCTCCTCTGGTTGAAGGGGGATTATCATTCTCCCTTATGAAATATCCATTGGAGGAGACAATATTGCTTATTCTGAATGCTAAAGCTACAGATTCCTCACTTGTCCACCCATTATCAGCATTGCTGGGTGTTTCTTTGAACTTTAATCCATGTAACAGGATCTTCAGTACACTTGGGCATTTCCTCTTCTGTGCTGGGTGTCAGTTAATGGGAACTCTATTAAGAAGCCAATTAGACTGCTAAACATGTGAAATAGTGGGGACAATGAATACAAACATAGAACTGAGGTGCAGTGGACTGGTCAAGGGTTTGTTTTTTAACAATTACTCTGAAATACTTTAAATAGAATCTTTCTCCACTTGTGTCATGATGCTTCTTTCTCTGAATTTTGTTCCTGAACAGATGAATTTGCAACCTGTTTGTAAGCATGTGCACAGCATCTCTTGTGTTATGAACGCCAGATGTGATAACAGAATCCCTGAGAAACACATGGTAGCATTTGGGTAATTGCATCATCATGAAAGTTAGCATTTAAAACCATTAGCTTGGCTTCCTTTTTAGTGCTTCTTTTTGTCATCCTGGTCTTCTTTAGTAATAATAAGAAAAGAAGAAGTTGTATCATTTTTTTTCTCTGTCTTTTTTTAACTACTTTTGTTTACATCTTGCTCACATCTGTAGTTTCATGCCATACACAATGGTGCAATGATGCAGAGAGCCTTGACGTTTAAGTCTTAATTTACAAAGTAACTTTTTAAATAAAAGCAAAAGCTCATGCAGACAGATGCTGTAAATCTCATTCTACTTCCTAAGATATCCCTTTCAGTGGTCATTTAAATAAATAATTGAATTTTTGACTTGACTTTGATCACTGGCTTCTTGAGCATGGTTACTTTCTGATCCTTCTGACCTTGCTGGTCAGCAGAGTTAGCCAGGTGATTTCACTTGTCTAGTTGGGTCAACTCAGTCAACAGTAAGATCCTCTTTACGAAGAAAACAACCGTTTCTTGTCCCCCCTGCTGCTGTTGGAGAAGTAGAGTCACTGTTTCCTTGCCTTTTGCAGCAGGGGAAGCTGCCTGTCTACCAGCCCTCGCAACACAAACCTTCATGAACATTTCCCAACATTAAAATACCTTTCCTGGATGAGTTGGAAGAAGCTGCCATAACTGCTTCAGTTCTCCTATCTATAGGTCTGTTGGGCATGGTGTGGCCTGTGTCTGGTTTGGCTTTCTGACTTCCTCTTTTTGCTGGTCTCAGCTTAACATTACAGAGAACAAGCAAGGCTGTAGCTTGACAAGTCCCTCAGTCTGGGCAAAGTGCCTTTGACCTGGCACTGCTGCCTGAAGGAGCAGTTTTGTCTCCACTTTTGGCCTTCTGCTTTGCGTTGTTATAAATGTTAGCACAGCCAAGTGGGGTGTAATGGAGGAGTGATCCGATTTTGAAAAGGTAATTTATATATTGGCACTTTTGCTGGGTTATGTTTAATGTAGATAATTTCCCAGATCTGGTCCCTGTGGAGCTGCAGCAAACACTTGTGTGTGAGAACGGGGACAACTCCAGGGGATGGGATTAATGGTGAGCAGAGAGAGAGGTTCCTTCTTTTGCTGACAGAAGTGGCTTAAAAAGCTTCTTGAGCTACAAGCTTTTCCTTCAGTAGTACTGTACCCCATCTGAGACCTAGGGGTTTGCTGTGCTTTTTGTCCTGATACCACTGAAGTCACCGTGCTTGGTCTCTGACAGGGGCCAGTTTGAGATGCTTAAGAATGGAGTGGGGGGAGAATAAGCGAGTGCATGGTCGGGATCCTTCAAGAGTGTGCCCACAGGTGTACAGGCTTCTAGCAGATTATGGTGTAGGCATTTGCTAAGCACAAAAAAAAAAAAGAAAGGCTGCATGCCTGTGACTCTGTGCTCCATAGCCCTTCATAGGCCCGCCCTGCCACAATGAATTTCCATAGTTGCTTTTTGTACCTGATTGCGTGCTTGGCAAACACAGCATGCCTAAGCTATTTGTTTTTAGCTGCTTTTCACCTTATCAAGTGTTTCTTGAAATAATTTAATGTGGTGTCCTTGGTATTTTTCATATAAGAAATACTAAAATAACCATTTCCTAAGGTTTTTTCCTAGAGGTGGGTTCCAGCTGCGTTACTGCTGCACGATGTATGGCACATTTCCCATGGATTTTGCTTTAACTGACCATTGATTTTCATCTACAGTTTTACTGCTTCATTGTAAATGTTTATTGCTGTTTGAGTCATTGAGCACTAAATTTCTTTCCAACTGTTTTATCAATACTAAAGCCAGTTTAATCAATACTAAAACTGGTTTTTTATTATCAGTGTAGTTTGGTACTTACCTGGTCTGAGAAAGTGGGTGTGCAGCGATGACTGTATGGAGTGGTACATGTCCCCCACAGCTCTCCATGTACCCTGTCATCTTCTAGTCCAACTGTTGGACTAGATGATCCTTGAGGTCTCTTCCAACCTTAATGATTATATGGTTCTGGGTTGTTAACAATTCTTTCTCTTTGTTTTCCTATGTCAATCAATTACTAATTTAAAAGGGCCTTCCTCTCTGTTTCATGGAATGTGAACTTCTTAAAGTGTATTCAGCTGAGGCAGAGAGTGAGTTGTTTATCAAATTTGCAGGGAGAACTTGAGATGTGTTGCAGTCAGCCTGATTGCCACGTGCTTACTGTCCTCATCAGACAATCTTAATAGTTTTAACATGGTATGACTCTCCTGCGTGGAATCCATGCGGCTGCCCTCTAACACCCTCCTTTGCCATGTAACTGCAGTTCCCTTTTTCTTACAGTTTCAGCCGGGTGCTGCGAAGAGGAGCGATGGCTCCGGGAGCTGGCACGGAGCATGGGAGAGCAGCTGGAGCCCAGCACTGGCTGGAGGTGACAGGGCGAGGCCGTTCCTTCCTGGCCAGGGCTTCGGCGCAGGGAGAGAGTGTCTTGCTGAGACACTTTTGGAAGAATTCATTGCATGTGTAGGAGTGGTTTGGGGTGATTAATGAACACTGCAGCTGGAGAAAGTATCCGACATTGTTAGCAGAGGAGAGGAGGAGGAGCAGGATGGGAGTGTGGCAAGAGTCAAGTTGGTATTTGTGACAAGATAGATCTGTGGTGTGGGTTTAATTGAACAAGCCTGTTAAGTGAACTTCAGACCAAGTTAAAGGAGCGATCTGAAGGGACACATTTCTTCACTTTGCCCTCTGCCTAAAGCTGTTGTTTGAGAGCCTGCAGTAACTGAGGTTATAAGAGAAGAAATTAAATAGATGTCTAAATCAAACAAAACAGCTTTCCAAAATCCTTTCCCTATGGAAGAGATTTTATTAAATTGTCATGGTACTGGAATGCTGAATACATCCTAACCTTTTTGCTAAGTAAACAGAAAAGATGGGGATACTTTTTGCCTTTGAAAATAGAAAACTTATTAAGCTGCGTGGGAACACTGTATTCTTAAATTTAAGAAAATAAAAACTTTCTGACAATTCAGAACTGACTTGAGTTTTACCCTGGGAAATTGTGGTTATTTCCCCCCCCTAAAATAAACATAAGCGAGCTGAAGTGGGATATATAAAATTTCCTGGTATCAGTCAGAACACTGGGGGGAAAATGAACATATTTTCAATGAATCTAAGAACTTTTTTTCACAAGGTACAGTATATTTAAAATTCAGAACTGCTTTACTGCAAATCCTTCCCTCCACATTGCAGATGATGAAACAGAGGTAGAGTGACTTGGTTTTGTAAGCTAATGGCAGTATCAGGGAGATAACTGATGTACCCTGACTGTCAGTACAGCTCTTTACTCTTTAGAGACTGCCACCTTTCTTGAGCGTTGCTGATGACTGACCATGTGTGAAACCTGGTGCTGGTATTTGTTGTAAATTAGTAACAGGACTTCCAATAAAAATGGAAATTTCCAGCTTTGACCTGTGCTACTAATATCAGAGGTTTCTGTAGTTGCCATGTGTCATTTGGAATGCCCAAAGTATGAACATTTCTGTGTCTGCAGCCACCATACTGAAACAGCACTGTTGTCCTTGATAACTGTTTCAGAGTTGTGTTTTTTATGTGCGTGTGTCCTCCCCGCCTCTGCAGTAAATGATTTAAATCTCATTAAAAAAGTGTGCCATCCATTATTTTTGACTTAATAGGCAATCATGTTTTAATGGTAAACATACAGCCTTGTGGCTTGCTCGTTTCCAAAACAGGATGCCCTCCAGCCTGAAATGGCTGGTGTTTCATGGAGCAAGCTTTCTTGTGGGGTGGGTGCTGTTTAGTTTTAGGAAGGTTTCTCACTGAGGATGAACAGTTTTGTGTTCATTTCTGTTGTGAAGTGAAAGTAGCTGCACTGAGGAAGCTGGGAGCGAAGTGTTACGGTCTGGCAAGCAGTCGGACTTCTTCTGGCTTTGCAAGCAGTGATGATTTATTTTGCCTGCGATGGCTTATTCACCAAGTTACATCAGATGGGATGAGAGCATAGCCGTGCCTGGAGCTGGCTGAATAGTGCTGGCACTGAGCTGGGTGAAGCGGAGATGGATGATCTGTGCTGCTGGGATCAGAGCAGTGGGTGCCTAATGGGAATTTTTACTCTAAGGTTTCTGTACATAGAGGGTTCCTTTAATGTCATGAATTTGATTTATTTAGCTCTTCCGGATGGGTGGAGAAAGGCATTCAGGGTACAAAGAGATGAGTACATATTATATTGAGTGCAGAGATTTAAATTAAGACGAAAATAGTTAATTTTGAATGAAATAATTGGAGCATATATAACTTTATATACAAAGTAAACTAACAGGAATCTTATGGGAATACAACAGATTAAGATGTTTGAAGTAAAGTTCTTTTTTACAAGTTCTGTTAACCTTATTGCATATATGCATAAATGGATTAAAAATCCCAGCATTTGTGGAACATGATCTGTTTGTGCTGTGCAGGATGTTAGGCTGATTGTGTGCCAGATATCAAAGCATGTTTTAGAGGATGCACATTGTGGAAAATTTCCCCAAAGGAAAACTGTGTCATCTTCAAGATAAAATGGAGATTTCTTGTCCCTTCCCTCCCCCTTCACCCATATATTTCTTTTGGCAGGCCACTTTGTTAGATGTTTTTGTTTTGAAAGTGAGAGTTGTCCATGCTGTATGATTTTTATTAATTTAATACATCATAGAAGTCATGCCTTATTATCCTAGGACATTTTTAGAACATCCTATGATGTGGAGCTGGTGCTATTTTGTCTGTGATTAATTATTATATATCAAATGAGGTGCTAGTCAATTGTTTGTTAGGCATCTCTGTTGAATAAGTGTTAACCCAAACCAAATGGAATTTCTAGAAAAGAATACTGTCAAATTTCTTTTTCTTTGTCTCAGTGTCAGAGTTGCATAGCTTTACTGGTTGCTTGTAGTCTTCTAGTGAAAGTTGTGCAGATAACATCACCGCTCCTTTCTCTGATCAGTTTTCTTTTTGCGCTAACAACTTACCTTGTTAATGTACTGGGAAATTCAGGCTGTTTTATTCTAAAAATGCAAATTTATTTACCTTTCAAAGGCAGTCAAATAGACTTGGGTCTGGAAGATGAAGTAGGCCATTTCTTGAAATCTGTCCTAGCTCTTTTCCTGTAAGTCAGTGCCCAAGCTATTAAGCAGTCAGATGCAAATTAATGTAAGTGAGCACTGCTAGCCTTGAATTTTTACCTGCCAATTCTGAGATTATGTCCATTTCAGATTGTTAGTCTTTATTAAACAGTATGAGAATGATCTTTGTGTTGCAGAAAGCTTCTGCTCCCTGTTCCTTTCGTAGAATAGATGCCCAAAGGATCCCTGCAGCTAGCTCACTAAGAACCAGTTCCTCTGATTCTCATGGAACTCAGTGGAAAAGCCCCCATGCCATCCGCTGTCCACAGCAACGGACTTAACACTTTTACTGGGAATCTCTGTATTTGGAGAGACTTAGAAAATGGCTTATCAGTTGTTGCTCAGAAAACACTCTGAGGAGCTGTAAAAGCATGCCTCTGCATAAATTCAGAAGAAATGTTTTGCCTGTCAGAATTGATTCGCTTGAAAAACGTTATCTGGTGTCTAAATGAAATTACAAATGTGCAAGACTTTCTTCAGAAACTGGGGTGTTTTTGTAGATAAGCTGTTGTTGCTCCTGCCCTCCCTCTTTCGCTCTCCCTCTTCCTTCCCCTAGCAACTTTCCTACTGAAGCACAACATATCCATTCCTCTGATACTGAAAAACAAACATCATCTGCAATAACACCTTACCCATTCACGGGAAATGATGCATATTGTTTTGTCTGAAAGGCTGATTCAATTGCAAAACCTGACACTGGTCAAACTGAGGGGTTTCATTTATGTATTTACTTGGCCTTCAGCTCCCTTTTGCTCTCATACCATTAGGACAAAACTGAATGCTGATTTTATCCGGAGAAATCCCCTTTAAAACTGAACAAAACCACTAAAAATGTTCCAAAGTATTTGAAAAAGGAAATAATTTGACAAATACTGTTGTTAAATCCCTCTTCCATGGCAGCTGGGAAGTACCAGAGAGCTGGGAGAAGAGTGGACCAGACCTTTGGTCTCCAAATTCCGCAGGAGGTGATGGGTTTGAAGTCTGAGCAGGAGAGGGGCTGGCAGGTTGTGTGCGTGCCCAGTCTGCCTTGCTGGGTTGTGCAGGTCAGTCTGAGAGAAGGGCGGGTGGAGGCCTCAGGGGGTGCCTCAGGGGGATGGAGTTTTGTTTAACATGCAGTAAACCCTCAAGCTGTGTCCACACCCCAATCTCCGCTGCACTGTACTAGCGTGTGATGATAATGAATTGCCTTGTGTGTATACAGGACTCTGTATTTGTGTCGTTGTTTAACGTGGTTGGCAGCTAAAACAGCCACACAGCCGTTCCTCACGCCTTGCTCCATTGCCGTGGAGGAGAGAATCAAAAAGGCAAAAAAAAAGAAAGAAAAAAAAAAAAAAGGCAAAACTTGTGGGTTGAGATAAAGACAGTTTAGTAGGACAAAAAAGGAAGACAATAATAATAATGATAAAAGAATATGCAAAACAAGTGATGCACAGCACACTGCTTAGCTAGATCTTGAACCAAACCGCCTCCTGACTCACCCCCCAGTTATATACTGAGCACGGCGTCATACAGTATGGAATATCCCCTTGGTCAGCTGTCCTGGCCGTGTCCCCTCCCAGCTTCTTGCTGACGTCACTTCTCCTTGGCAGGGCAGTATGAGAAGCTGAGAAGTCCTTGACTGCCTGGCAACAACTAAAACATCCGTGTGTTATCAATGTTATTCTCATCCTAAATCCAAAACACAGCACTATGCCAGCTGCTAGGAAGAAAAGTAACTATCTCTGCTGAAACCAGGACAATTTGCTTTACTATGAGGGTGCATTTAATGTCAAAAAGCATAGTAAATTTGAGGCTGCTGTTACAGTTTCAAATGCTTTCAAGGCTTGTTTTGGTTCCTTGGAATATTATAGTCAAGGTTTTTAAAGAGCGAGTGATTTTTTGTTTAATTTTGGCCAGACTTTAAACACCTCTAAAAGCAGTATCTTCCAAGCAGAGATCATAACCCTAGGTGGAGTTGCAGTAACTCCGAGTCCTGCGATGAATGTCATGGTTACTCAATCCTCATCTGGCATTTTTTCTAGTACCAAGGTTGCAACTTTGAGAGTTGGATGGTTGTTTCCCTGAAACAGGGTAGTGGGCACGAGGAGTAGGCTTGGCACTATCCAAAACTCTGATGCCTGCCGTGAGGATGGAATAAAAATTATGGAGTGCCCAGATTCTTGATTGCTCTTACTGCAAGAGTACCCTGGCACTGTCCATTTGCAGCAGCAGCTGTGTGCTGGGAGTGTGTGATGAGCTCTTGGTGGCTGTAGTACGTGGGAATCCGGAAAGATTAAACACTACGGGGAGAAGCATCAGTACGTTCCACTGGAGTCAGTCAGTTCAGACAGTCGTTTCTGCTTTCCTCTTTTTTATCACTAAGGGACCAGTTCTGTTTTAGCTCTTCATTCCTAAAGTTGCCTGAGGCAACTCCAAAAACTAGTTCAAACGATTATGTTTTAAGGAAAGTACTGACAAAAGCTGTTAGGATCGTCATGAGGACTGTTGGCCTCTAGAGAGGTTTTTCTCTTTATTCTTTTTTCCCTCTCAAAAAAAAAAAGGGTTCTATGTTTCTATTAGCGGGTTTTTGTTGTTTTGAGATGCTATATTTACGCTACAGAAAGCTTACTTAACAGAGTTTGTGATCAAAACAAATAGACTAGGAATTGAGGACAAAAGTCTCTGATGCAACGTGGGTAGAAATGGGGCTGCCAGCGGGTGTTGCCAGTTCTTGTCTACTGGAGCAGGTGATTTGGGTGCCCTGTCATATGCCTATGTACAGAAAGGTCGTTGAGTCACGAGAGTAAAAACAGAGATGTGTTTCATTTAGAAGTCTGGAATCAAGTACAACCATGGTAAGGATACTCAGTGTAGAGGGCTGCTTTGTAAGTGTTCCTACCAGGGCTAAATATAGACATTGTGTATGCAGTGTGACTGTAATGTTTTGTGGTTGCTACAGCAGCCTTTGATCAGGACTCTGGCTTATTAGTAAAAAATAAGCTTCCTTTTGCATATGCAAATTTTCATTAGTCTAAACAAAACACGTCATTTGTTATATAGATGTGCTCACTTTTTTTCTATTATAAATCCCTGTAGGTTGTTTTCATGCATCGTCAGGACCTGATCTGTAAAGTTTCACACACGTTAAATCTCTTCTGCTGTGCAGAGCATGGACAACTGCTAGTTATCTTGCAAATCAGTGGGTTTGAATGAATGGGGAACTGCAGCATCCTCGCTGAGTTGGCTGCAGAATGTGAATCTACAGTATTTTGGGAAGCATTTAAGAATTATGTATGCATACGTGTGTGATAGGCACAGCTTTTGCACAGAGTCTTTTGAAATGTTTCACTGGAAAGTGTTGATCACATGTGATCTGAGAAACTGACCCTTCTTAGAGGTCTCAAGCTGGATATTCTAAACTTGAGAACTGGTGTTAATGTTCTATTAAAAAGAAAAAAAATATGTAGTCTCAAATGTCTTACTACAATTCTCAAATGCCCTGTGTATTTATTTTTATGTTAAGCCTGAAAAAATATATTGATAGCATATAAATATAAAATGTGGAAGGAAGAATCTCTTAAATTCCTGCATTATATTAGTAACTTGATACATTAAGTTTTCTCTTACGTAAACTACTACTGTGAGATCTTTTCCCGTTTGTGGTGACTCATTGATTGCCTGTATTTTCTGTGCATAATTCTTCCTGCGCACATAACAGTTTTTAGCATCGACAAGATTAATGTACTACTGCCTCCCTTAGGTACCTTGTAACTAGCAAGTTAATGTAGTAGAGAGAAGGACCACTGGGTAGGTGAGTTTTTAATTTTGTGTGGTATGTGTCAGTGATTCTTAACTGAGGACTATTGGAGTGATGCTGATCCTCAGCTCCTAAAGTCAGCCTTTGCTCCTGCTAAGCAGTCGGTGCTAAAGATGGTGATTGAGCAGAAAATTCCATGTTGGGATTCCTGAAGCATCTTTCTCACTTGAGCTGTGCTTTAAGGAGTCTTCTAAAAAGAAAATATTCTTGTTGCTATAGTGATAGGTTGGACGATTTATAGGCAGCTTGTTAAGATTTCTCTCAGAAGAGCTCTAGCAGCTGGGAAATGTTCTTGCACAAGCTATGTGCGGCCACATCGGTCGTGTTGTGGAAGGAGCTGCTGGGTGATGCCTGGAGTACCAGGTGTGTGGGTTGTGCAAGAACAGATGTGGAGAGCATGGGTGGCTGCTGGGAGATAACCTTGGACAAAATGGAAATAAATAACAAGTTTATATCAAAACAAGTAGCTTTATAAAGCAGGAGCAGTGGACTGTGAAAATGTCATGTTAGCTGTTGCATTACAATACATTATGATCTGCGGTTTTATTTTATCCTAAGCTTCATCTTGAAAACATGATTCAGTATCTTGTTTCTACATTTACATTTATGGTGGTTTAAAACAAAACAACTTTTCAATGGTTTTTTTTTGTTTTTTTTTCCCCATTCCTCCTCCTCAGGAAACAACATTAAAAACTTCATTGCCTTTTTTTATTATTCTTGAGAAAGTATCCTTGAGGTGATTCTATGATTGAAGAGTATGCTGTGGGATAATCTTAGTTACCAAGTTACTGATGCAAAGTGTGTGGTTTTTACTGAATTGTAAGGAATTCTGATGCTAAGTTCATTTTAAAAAAGTCAAGTTAGCAAGTGAGTTAACTTATCTGTAGAGGTTGGTTACATCTTAATGTTGTGGATTTTTTCTTTATGCATAGTTTGAAAAAGAAAAGGCAAGCCAAACAAAACACTGAGGCTGTCTCTGCCAATTCCCCTGGATGTCCTGTTTCCAAAACACCTTCTGAGAAAGATGACGAAAGTAAAGTTATTTTGGAGCAAATCAGTTCCTCTGAAGACAACTGTAAATTTGCTGGGGAAAAGGAAACTGCTCCAGACAAAGAAAAGAAAAAGAAAAAATACAATCAGCTGAAAGACATCAGACGCACAGAACTTAAAAGATACTATAATACTGGTGAGTTTTGTTAATGCTATACAGTTTTGAAATGTGTTTGTTTTGATGGCTTGTTAATATACTTTTCTGATATTCTGTAGGCCTGCCTTAAAAGGATAATTTACCCTGGATATCCTTCCTGTAAAAACAAACAGAATCGTGTAGTTCTGAGTATCATCCACTCTTAACTTTAACCTTGCAGTTCTCAAAAATACGTATTTCTTGTTTCTCACTTGTAAAACTCGGTGTTGTTGTAGGCAACAGTTAAGTTTATTATTGCATTTTATTTTCATTTTTTTTAAGATGTCTTCAATGTTTAATGGCATTGGGGTTCGTTGTGGTTTTTTGATGGGGTTATTTGTTTCATGAACTGCTGTATACTGTTTGAGATTTCAGTCTTAATTCATATGCATTTTGCCTGAAGCGTGAACAAGTAAGTAAATTAACTACGTAGTTTTAAACAAGATGTAAGGGGGCTTGTGCACTGGAAAGCTTGTTTCCCCCTCAACACCCACCCCCCCAACTGTGTCAGCACAAATACCTTTTTTAGATTTACTCTTGCAATTAATTCAGAAAAAATGCAGTTTGCATAAATGTGAGATGAGTCATACACACATCTGTTTGCAGTTCTGCCTTGTTATTTGTTAGATACTCTAAGTATTTATGAAATAATTCTTCTGCCAAGTTTTTTCTTGATATTTTGTAGGAATGAGCTCTTAGATTAAGAGAACTCTGGTTCTGTCTTGTTAAGGAATCCTTTTTTAAATGTAAGGAAGGCAACAGAAAATTGTAGCTATCCTCAAAGCAGACTTTCCTGCTCACACACTGTGTGCATATGTATGGCTGACTCCTAAGGAGGAGTCCTTCTTTAGAAGAAAGAAACAAATCCGCAGTAAAAATGTTATGTATTGACTGGCGCATGCAGACTAGTCCACACCTGAAGATTGTCTTTTCTGAGGCAGCACAGACCTTGCCAAAAAGAAGATAAATCGTGGAGTAATGTTTCCTGGCAAGCTCAGGAGCTTACAGTGATTTATTGTTCAGGCCATAATTTTTGGCAGGTTTAAATCTGATGAGATCAATAATTTGGAAACGAAAAGAAAACTTACTTCTCTGTCTGAAGTTCTGACTGCACTGTTCTTGAAATAAAATCTGTAGAAGGAAAACTGGAGAATTGTTAATGACTGAACCTGTGTACATCATCTGTTTTGGTAGTATGCTAATTTAAAAGAAAAAAAAACCACAAAAATCTAAGCTTCTGTTGCATTCCTCGTAAAGTGCTTTCGCTGAAAACAGTGATTTATTGTTGGTTTGTACCTAGAGAAGTTTGGGGTTTGTGAGGTAGCTGAATTTTTATTTTTCCAGTGTTTCAGTAGTTCTATGAAAAATGTTGTGAGAGTTGGCACATGCAGTGGCAAGAATGGGGGAGAAGGGGGGCAATGCCATCCCTCTCTCTCACTGAAGACCGTGACAGGACTGGTAAGGGAGAAAGTAAAGCTCTCCAGGTCTTTGGCTTGTGGACCAACAGTCAATTCAGACACAGGTTTTATTAATGTCTGTTTCATAACTGTTCCTGTTTTTCACATGGATTTGCATCGCTGAGGGGGTGACTTGAAAGGCTACTGCCCGTCATGCAGGTGTGCAAAGCCTCTGGGTTCTGCAGAAATACAGAGTTTCTGCCGAGAGATGCAGTAGTTTAGTGCTGCTGTTGAGCTGTGCGCAGACCCAACTGACAGCATGCAGAGAGAGAGAAACCCCTTTGCTGTTCGAACGCCCGCTTTCGGTTGTTCCTAAATAAAGACTTTTACCCAACTGGAGCGTCAAAATTGTGGAAGTGAAAGTTTAAAGAGAGATGGGAAGCGGTTGATTGTGAAACAAGTGCAATAGCTCCATGCTCCCCATGCAGCTCTCAAAATGAAGCAATTTCAGTGGAATCGTCGGTTGCCATAGTATTGGCCCACATCTTATTACCTGCCTTTGTCCGCTGCGCTTGTGGTTGGCAGTGGTTACCTGCTTAGGCATTTGTTGCTGCTTCTCTCCTGAAAGCTGACGCCCTTGCTAACATCCCCAGCAATTTCTGAGGGCTCTCCCCACACCCGTAGCAGCCTGTAAGAACTGGACTTGTTTAAATAGTTAGCCTGTACCTGCCTGCGGCAGAGGACAAAGCCATCTGTCTTGCCGAGCTGAGTTCTGCTGGAAGATGTGTTAGCTGCACTGGTGAGAAGGTCCTGCCAAACCTGCAAAGACCTCGGTTTTTTAATTGTTGCTATGTTTTCACATGAAACTGACCGAGAGGGATTATCCATGCCTATACGCTCGTCTTCATTATCTAACATTATGAATGCATATACCTCCTTTTTTTTTTTCCTTCCATGTGATTCCCTCCACCCCCCGAGTTGTCCCTTTATTGATGTTTCTGAGGTGCTCTGACTGCAGAGTGTCTCTCTCTTACTTATAGTTAACCATTTTTCTAGGTCTGTTTGCACAGGGGCTCGGAGGTTTTGTTTGGTTGTTTCTTCCTAATCACCCAGGTTTGTTTTAATGTCTAGAACTTTTAAGAAAATCTGATGCAGGAATTACTAGTTCTTTTTCGAAATGCTTTCTGTGCTTTTCCAAAACTTAGTTTTCCTAGTCAAAAGAAAACTGCATTAGATGCAGCAACAGTCTTGCATATTCTCATCTGTGTTGATACAATGATGCATACACAGTTTATTTTGTGGCTTAATGGAGGTCCTGTCCTAAGATTCTTTGAGCCTAGGAGAGTTGTGTCTGTCAGTCTAACAGAATGAAGACCCTGTCCTCTGAATAATCTCCTTTTCATATTTTACAGGACTATTAATCCTTCTTTATTTATTATACTAAGAGATCAGGGAAGGAACATCACATCTCACTATAATTTGTTCCTTGCACACCACGTCCCTTCTTTAGAAGTTTGTGAATGTGTTTGCCGTCATGAATTTGTAAATGCTGACCCTGACATCCTTATTCTTTCGCTTTGAATATCATGCCTTTTAATAGATTTGTGCAAGGGTTGATGCTCTGTCACAAGGACTTTGTTGTGTCAGTAAATTCCTCTTCTCTGGTGGAAAGACTTTAATGCAGTTTCTGAAGGCTGTGGAGCACTGGAAATGGTGTGCTCCCTGGCACACTTTGTAGAAGAGTTTCATTAAAAGAGTTTTCTTACTTGAAGAAGATGGGAGCACAGGATGGAGCGAGTATCTGAGTGCTGTGTTGCATTAATGTCTGCAGCCAATGGGTGGCATCGCCGAGCCTAGGAGGAGGAGTTGTGACTGGCATCCTCTAGAAAAGGATCCTCCAGCATCCCACTCCCCAGCCAAAATTGTTCTGTACAGCATATCTGCTAGCACCGTGGTGGCACTGTTAGAAATAACCTAATGTCAGTCATTTCTCTTGAGGTGCTGCTAAATGGCAGAACAAATCCCACTGCCAGAAGGTTTATTTAGTGTAGCCTCATATTTTCCTTTTCTCTTAGCACTTGCATTATTCTTCTGTGACTCCATAATTTTGGAATAATGTGTACAGTTCTGTCTCCCAATCTAACCCTGTAAGACATTGCATTGCAGATATAGCCCTTGTTTTCTTCCCTTAAAATGTAACAGGTGCTGATATTGCTTGTTGTCCTTTCTGAGGACCAGTGGAAGTAACACTCCTTTCTCTTTTATTTTTGGCTCATCTCTTGGCTTATGTGGTAATCGGCTTCTTAACTTTGTCTTACCCTTTCTGCTGCTGTTCCTGCAGTAATCTGCTTTCAGACTTCAAGGATGTGTCTGTCTGGCACAGTGCAGTGGTTGCGTAGGCACCCTGGCCGCTATACCCAGTGCCCAGGATGCTCTCCCCTTCTTTGGATAACCTAGTTGACCTACTTCTGCATCTTGGCTGCTTGGTTCAGACACACTTTCTGTGGGAAACCTGGTTTTGTTGCAGCACTTGCTAAACTTTGATGTTATTTTTTTCTCTTCCTCCCCCCCCCCCCTCCCACCGTTTTGCTTTTTCCCCTCATGTGTCACAGGCTCTAAAACACTTTCACAAACACCAGGTAAGTTGCAGGAACCTAGCAGTGAAACTGTGACAGCTTGGAAGCACCAGTTTATTGGCTGTAGTGAACATCTCTGAGATAGACCTGTTAGGTGCGCTCCTGTGAGATAGGAAAACAGGATTCCAGTCAGGAATTGCTAAGCTGGGTGAAGATGATTGATTGTGTTTTGACACTGAAGACGCTGAAACAGGAAGAAAAATGTGACCTTCTGAAAGCAGGCAGTGTGAAAGTGGTGTAAATTAGGGTTGAGCACAACACTTCGAATTTCATTCATATATTTATTCCAGCATGGTGTCACGTCTTTCTAGCAGATGTGTGGAATATTCCTAGATGCCACTGATTTTGCTTGAAAAAGTCAGCATATGTGAGGAGTTGGTCTCCATTGAAGAATACATCATAAAGAAAAGTTTGATTTAGGTGACTTGTCCCATGTCACACAGTTACTTTTACATTGTCAGCAAAATATAATCCAGTTGACCAGTTTATTGTTCTGCCTTCTAATCATAAAGCCATCCTTTCTCATGCAGTGTGTGGTGTGCAATTTCTGCAGTAAGCCAGTGGGAGGTGAGACTAACAAAACCTCCTCTTATTCTATGTCTGAGTTCTGTCCAAAACAAGGAGTCCTAGATGAGAGGGAAAATGTTGTGTACCCATTTAATGAGATAGTATATTGCATGTTGAATAGGAGGTGCCATAGTATCTCCCCAGAGTCCAAAAAACGGTGGATGCCTTTTTGACTTTGTCCTCCCTGCCATCACTCAGTTAGAGGGTGATACAGGAGCAGCACGGCATGCATGCAGTTACCAAGCTTCTGAATGTTCTGGGTAGCTGGCCAAGAACAAATGTTAGTAAATAAATCCGAGAGAGCGTAGCAATTTTCATTGCTCATCATGCGGTGAGATTTGTCCTGACTGGCACAGAACCAGCAGAGGCAGCTCTCATGATACTAGCAGTACTTAATCTGTTTCAAAGTTCAAAGTTGCTTGCAATGCAGTGAAAATTTGCAGAGAATTTGAATTTAATGAAAGGTGGGGCACATACTGAACCTTCTGTGCATTATAGTTTCTAATAGGTCGTTTGTTAAATGGGCTTAATCTGAAGTGGACTTTTCAGGATATATTGAGTTGAAAATTGAAACTTTTTTCTGCTAATGAGTCCTAGCTTTGTCATTTATACTACCTGGTACAGTTACTCAACAGCTGAATGCATTTGAAGACCTAATAAAGGTGCTGGTCATAAAAAGGTAGACTGCATTTAAAAAAAAATAAAATAAGAAAATCAATTTAAGTTCTTGCTGGTAATTAGCTAACTGTAATCAGCCCTAATCTCTGGGGGCTTGATTTGGTTAGCCCTATTTGTCTAGCATAGTACTTTGTATTCTGAGTAATCCAAGTGATTTACAAACTGGGCTATTCAGTTGCTTAATAAGACAGTAAGAAGAAGAGGATCTGAATTTTCCCAAGTTCTGAGACCTTGCTTTAGCCTTCGTGTTTCACATTGGCTTCAGACAGCAAAACAGAGGGTAGATATAAGGAGGGGTGAAAAGGTAAATAATTTGTTTCTTTCAGAATCAAGATCTCAAATAAAATTAAAGCGGCACAGGAAGAAGTTTATTTGGTTGTAATTGCCTGCATAGAATAACAAGGGGTTTGGAATAACTTACATATGAGTGTAAACTGGAGGTAGTGGGCAGTGGCTAGTTGGGAAGCTTCAGGCAGTTGGCATAATAGCATCAGTTGCTGAAACCATGTGGAAAGAATTAGGTGGACGAATGACTGAAAGGCAGCCAGTTTCAGATCGGTTTTGGAATGAGAACAAATGATCTTGAGTCCCGGGGGATCAGAGTTAAGGCCACTAGGTTATATTCAAGCTGGGTTGTTAATTGGTGTTCACTAGAAACTGTTGCACGCAGAAGGGATGCCCTGTCCACTGGCAGGAGAGGTGGTTTGCTATCTGAACACTAAGTACCAGAAATAGTGCCCTTAGCACTTAACTCCTGAAAATTTGATGGGAAACACCTTAATGCTGCTTGAGCCCCCCATGTGTGGAATCCTCTTCTAATTCTCATCTTGACAGATAAGCTACTGTTTGTTGTAGAACTAAGTTAAAGACACATGTAAGTGAAACTCAGTGTTTTGTATGTAATTCTTAGGTATTCCTTATCAATGCGTGGCAAGTTGCCTCAAAACCTATGGCAGAAAACTGAGCTGGTGTTAAGCCTGCTATTAGGTGGAAGTGAAGCTGTATGGACATACAAAACCAGATTGTAAATTTGGCCATTGATAGTCAGTAAACTAATGTACATTTCAGGTGGGAAGCATGGGAATTGAAATGGGAAAGTAAAGAACAGAACATGAAAACTATATCCAGTAACATAAAAATAAAGATTTATTTTTTTTTTTTGTAACTGTGCTAAGAACAAGAGAAAGTAACCAGTTTTAGCTCATTATGTGATGCTAGCGGTTGAATTTTCAGTAATTTTCTGGTGTGCATCTGGACAGCAGGGAGGAGGAAAGGATGTAGAAGGAGAATTGATGTATTTGTATCCTCTGGTGTGATTCTCTCCACTCAGAAATGAAGGTAAACATTAGCTTAATAGATGTATCCATCCCCTCCCCCTCCCCACCCTTTGTTTTTTTAGCTGGAAGAGCTGCTTTTCTTGTAGGAGTCCTAAGAGCTTATTGATGAACCTTCTTGATCACTGATGTGGCTGTTCTTCAGCAAGCGTCTAAAAAGGGTTGATACAGAATTTTTATATTCCTTCCTTTACCTTTCAGATGGGCAGCCGAGGCCAATGGCATTTGTAAGAATCATGTTGCTGATGATGCTAGTGTTCTGTGATGCCCTTCAGTTCATGTTCTAGAACATCATGAGGTTTTAATTTGGATGGTATCTCCCTCCTGTGGGATGCCTGAAGTGTGTTTAGCTCTGAAGGGATCAGTTGCGTGCTTTGTGTGATTTAATACTTCTATAGGTGGGAAGAAAAAACAAAGTACCCGCTGGATTTGTACAAAGTTGTAACAGTTGTAAGCAGTACAAGTTACCTGTGCTGAGTTAGGTGAATTGGTTGATAATTTGAGCACAGGCAGATTACATGTTTTAAAGGTAGGCTGTAGAACGAAGATTTCCAGGATGAGGGACCTGAAAAATTACTTGGGGTACTTGATATGCACGTTTACCTGAACATAAACTTGCAGAACGTTACTTTGGAGGGAAAAAAAATTGTACAGGTACTTGAAAGTTTTGTGCAAGAGAGTAATGGGAATTACCGTGTGACTGCTGCTGAAGCACCAGGGCCTGTTCAGTGCAGCGTTTGTTCTCCTGGAAGGGCCACACCTGGATGTCGAGGGGAGACTTAAGAACACAGGGAATTCCGTAAAATTGTCTGTTCTAATATTCTCCAGTCGTCTGATGATGTTGAGCTGTTGGGGATCTTCTGAGCTGCTTGTAGTTTGTTCATTTAGGGATCGTTCTTCTGTATGTTTACCTTGTCTCTCCTGGGGTCTGTGCAGGTTTTTACAATACCTTTTGGTAAGGAGTGCCCTGGTTTGCTACCATTTGCATGAAGAGCAGTCTTGCTCGTGCTGGCTTTGCTTGGTGGCAACTGTTCTTATAAAAGAAAATGAACAGTCAATCCCTACTCACCATCTCCATCTCACTATGACTTTTTTGTGTAATGCTCTCTCTATAAAATACCCCTTTCCCATCATTTCCTTTCTAGGCTGCAGAACTTTGCCGTTCCTTGCAGGTAAGCTATTTCATGGCTTTGCTTCTCCTTGTTATCCTTCTCTGAACCTCCAGGACCCAGCATGGGTTTTTGCTCTTAACTCAGATGCTCCGACTTGAGCACAGCTCAGGAAGGAAGCAAACGTTGGGGGACAAGAGAGAATTGTGAGAGACTCCTTCAGTTCCAACTGTTCTTGAGGGGAAAAAACCCCAGAGCCTTATCCTAAATTACTTGGTTAAGTAATGGAAATATTGTAGCAAAGAGTTCTGGCAGACTGAGCAGGTCAGGAGATGGAGAGAAGCAAGTGGAAGAGGCCTGCTGGAAGAGGCAGAATATTATCTTTGTAGTTTCAGACATGAGGTTCACGTTTGTAAGATCTTTATCTCTTTTTAAGGCAGGAATATTCATAAGCTAAGTATGTAAGAAGCACAGGAGAGTGCACATGAGATCATATTGCACATCTTTAAGTCTCCAAGCAGAGGCGTGAGGGAGCCATTCTCAGGGAGTCTGTATAACTCAAGCCTGGTATCCTCCAGGCAGGCTTCTAATTTCTCTTCTTCACCACCACCCCATATTGTACTTGAAATACACTGTTGGAAGTTAACCTGAAAGTTAACCTAAATGCTCTAAAAGGCAGAACTCCTTTCACCTGCATTTAAATAATGATACAAAGTTAAGCCAGATCTTTTTTATTTTGTAACACTCTCACTCCTAGCTTTCCACAGTGACGTTTTCTCATGTCTCAACAGTCTGTCGTGATGTCTGTGGTGCAACTCGTCAGGTCGTGCTTGGGATCAGTAGTGTGTGTAAACTGAGTTGCCCTTTTCTGTGGCTCCTGAGGATCTGCATGATGAAGTGCAGGCAGTCAGCAACACATCAGATGCTGATACCATCGCTGTACATGAAAATAGGGCATGTGTCCCGTATCTTTAGTCTTCATGTTTTTGTCTCTATTTTTGACCTGTGACCTTGTGATCACCAACCGACAGATAAGGCAGTACTTGCGTGTGTTTTGACGAGACGTTGTCCTGGCCGACTTATGTGGCGTAGCCTTCCCAGGCAGGCTGCTGTGTGTTGAAGAAATAAAATAAATGAAGGAAAACAGTATGTGTAGTGTTAACAGTTTTCTAAAATGTGCGTGTCATCTTTGGTGATGCCTAAGTGTAGGTTCCCTCAGCTCTGCTCTGTTGACAGGCTGATTTCCTCACTCCATTGTGTTTGAGTCCCTGATGTAGCGGATAGTCAGAAATTTTGTGGTGGTAGTGTTGCGATAGATGCATTTAGGTACTGACATTTACCTGAACGGGGTTCACAGCAATGCTGTCTGTCGGACCACAGACAGACCAGTGGGCAGCTTATGTTCCACACACCTGCAAAATGCTCCTGAGCCTGCCTATGCCCGAAGTGAGTAAAGAAGTCACTGAACCTTCTTTTTCTCCATCCCCTCATCTCTTGGAATTATCACCGACCCTTTTTACCCCTCCACCTTTGTATAAGAAACCTGGAGCTACCTCTGACTGTCACCACATCCCTCCTAGGATGTGCTGTCATAAACAGTTTAATCCAATCTGAAGTGTCCGTGTTGTTGCTAAAAGAGGGCATAATACCTGTCCTCTTCCTGAGTCCAGCTGGGTGGTCCCAGTCCTGGCCTTCAGCTGTCACCAGCCCAGAGAATCAGGAGCTGCTTTCCCTAGGCTGGCGTCCAGCGACCTTGGCCTGTTCAGGGCTGGTGGCAGCAATGTGTGGAGGAAGGTGGTCAGCAACAGTTTTGTCGTAAATTAGTTTAAGCCGCTCATGGAATGGTGCCTAAATCCAGTACTGTGCCAGATGGACTGATGTTGGGTCTTCTTTCAGGGACAGCTGTACAGTGTCATCTGCATTAAGCCTTTGTCACTGTCAAGGTAAATTCGTTGAAGGAATTGAAGTTAGATATGTGAAAGGCTTAATTTTTAAGCATTGCTTAGTCTGAAAAGTGTACCTGCTGTTTTTTCTTAAAAAAGAAAAAAAAAAAGCGGTTTAAATTTATATGTTGGGGATTTTTAGTGTTTCCTAATGGAAGTCTTTGCTTTTCCTCATTCCCACCATTTTGTTTCTTAACCTGAATGAATTCCATCCAGCAGAGGCCTGAGAAAAGCAGTGTGAAAACTCTTCTGTACCTGGATTTTCTTCAGTAACTGAAAACAGGATGTACAATTTGTGGAAGAATTGGGTTCCTGACCACACAGGTAGAGATACCTGTCACAAATAGTGATTTAAGATCCTGTAATTTGCTGCAAAATTATTTTATACAATATTGCAGTAGCAACAGTTCAAGATTTAGTATGGTAAATCACAGAATTAGATTGCATGATACTTAATGACACTCAATTATCAGCCAATGAAAAAAATTAATACAATTTGTTATATCCAAAATGTTGTGACTTTGTTAAAGATTTGAGAACGGCAAGGTTCACACCAGACTTAGGACAGCTTTCTAAATCAAATCACATAACATCAACACAAACAGATATGGATACAACTGCAGATATGGACACAAATACAGATACAGACATTAACCTATGATATTTTTTCTCTCTTTGTGAACTGTAGTGAATTACTCACTTTTATCAGCATATATCAGCGGGTGTTTGAATCCTTGTGAAATCTCCACTGAGAGGTGTCCCAGCTCAGGGGGAGATACTGAGTCACAGCCCACTGCTATCCCAGAGAGCTCAAAGGGTCTCATGTGGGATCACTGTTTATAGGATTGCGAGATGATTGACTTTGGTCAGTGTTTCATTTGGGCCGTAGTTCTTGTCAGGTAATTCTGGTACCTTCCAGATCAGGCTGCAGTCCAGGGAGCCGGAGTTTAAGGTACGGCTAGGGAGTGCCTGATTGTCCCAACTCACTGCACTTGTAACCAAAACAAGAACCACTGTGGGGATCGCAAAGTGGCTCGGGGGATGCTGCACCACCACTAACCAAGTGTCTGAAGAGCTTGACCGGTCAAGTGACAGAAAATAAGAACAACTTTATGTGATATAAGGATAGGTGTAGCTTTCTTCTTGCAGTTCCCAGTAACACAGCATATTTCCGTAGTGCGTTCAAAGATTGATGTGCTTTAGCTATGCTGTATGGTTTGATCTGGTTTATGAGTTGACAGCACAAATATCTGCATGGAGTGTACATCTACAGGTGATCACCTTAGTCAGAAAAACTCTTTCACATGCAGTGAATAATGGGAGAAAATGCTATCCAAGAGAGCACTTACCAGATATTTTATTATTGCCTTTATCAAACTGAAAATGTAGGGTGTTTTTCCCGCCTGGTTTTAAAGAAAACCAGGGAAAGTAATTCTGTTTTTTTTCATGTAAATAACCTTGCTATTTTTTTGGGGTGTGGTCTTCTCTTAAGTGTGTGGTTACTGTTGCAATGTGGTAAGGCAGCTAAGACCCCACTGCCTGATAAATCTGTCAAAGCACAAAATTAATTTTGTCCTGCAGCCCCATGTGGTTTTACCAGTGCACACAAGGGTGCCTGTCTTCCTGCACGAATACAGGCGGAGAGCAGGATATTTTAGAGGTAGACTGCCGAACACAGGAATCTTGGGGTAGATTGAATGGTCTTGAACTAGAAAGTAGAATAACTGATGATAGACGGCATGAATAGCTACTAATCTTGGACCTGTGCGTTTCTTTTATGAGTAAAGCCGAACTGGGTGGGGAGCAGGTTTCTGGATGCTGCGTCTGTGAATTGTCTTATGCAAGTTGGTATTTCTGTGGAAGGTTGTGTATTTGTATAGTGGTACTCATGCTAGTGGGGAGCTAGAATATACTGTTGCCTAACATTCTGGAGGATATAATAATGCAGTTTTGGGGTTCTTGCTGTGTACATACTTAGTGTACCCAGCTATTCAGTACTTCCCTGATAGTTGTACCTCTCATGGACAGTAGCTATTTAATCTGTCCTTAGTAGTGGACATCCATTGCTTGCAGGCTGTCTTCTGTGTGGCTGATAAATGTGGTTTGTAAACTTCTACTCTGAAGGAGGGTAAAGCACGTAGCTCAAGATGCAGTATTTCGCTGCTGACAACGGTTATCTAAGGTGGTGTTGATGTAAAGTAGGACTTCGGTCTGTCTTGTGGGTACCTCAGGTGAACAACGTGCTCCCAAGTCCATCTTACATAGGCTGTTGGAGGTTGGTGAAACAGCACTGGGGAGAGACAGTTCAGAAATGAAAAGTATGTCAGGAAGAGTCCACAGTTTTGATGACACCACAAAGTGTTTACCTAGAGCGCAAGGGAACAAGCTCCCATCACAGAAATGATCACTTCCTGTTGTTACAGGCATGTCAGTATTTCACTGCGACGATCCAGGGCCAGAATAAATACATGGTTACAAGTACTTCCACAGTAAGTATAGTTCAGTCATGTATGCAAAATACAGGAGAGCATTTGCTAATATTTTCCGATCTGAAATTTTCTGTGGGTTTGCTTTTGAATGTCACGCTTAAAACTTTGTGTAACAAGATTATTTTTTTTTTGTTTCACCACTGCTTTGTCTATATGCAAGAGTGTTTGGAAGGACACCTGGCTGTGGGGTGGAAGGCTAAAATTATCACACTTGTCTTTGTATCCAGACAGCATCAGTACGAACGAAAGACAACCTTCAGAAAAAGATTTGTGATAACATATATCAGACACAGGACTGATAATGAAGAGAGAAAACATTTAGTTGTCCTCTTCTAAAGGAAAGAATAGAGTTAGGACCTGAATCTGCCACCTGACTGCTTCAGCTGTGATGGAACTGGGTTGTGGTTTTTGGTTTGTTTTCTTTTTTTTGGACGCTCCTACCCTTCCTCATTCCTATCCCCTCATTTTCCCCCTGCCCTCTCCTATCCTCAGGGCTGAGATGAAGTTTGGATAAATGCCACCTTGCCCTGGGAGGATGACAGAGGTTGGGATGGAGTCAGAGTTAATAGATGAATGTATGATGAGCAGAAACTAAAGCTGGGAAAATATTTACTGTTTGAAGCACAGTCCAAAAAGTAAGCTCCCAAAAAGTGAAGAACTGAAAACTTGACTTTGCCTATTAATATGGATAGATCCAAATTGTACCGTGCTGCATTTTGAAATAGTCTCCTCAGGCTAAAACTTCACATAAGAATGTGATTTGTGGTGAAGAGCACTCTATAAAATGTCTGAAGAGGTAATGGGAGCAAGATTAATGCTGCTGTTAGGATGTATACCTTGTAATTAGTTCCGTGATGCTTAGATTACCGGTTTATTCATGGTACTAAAGGAACTGCTTTTATCTTGGATCTTGTACTCTGTAGCAGTACAGTAAGTTGTATAATTTCTTAGAGACAGTAATTTCTATATAATTCCTTATAGACATGAAACTGGTCAAGCTCCGTTTTAAAACTAATGAAAGCTTCCTTCCCTTTTACATCTGTTACTCCTCCTCACTGCTCTCTGTCAAACAATTTACATATTGCTAAGACTTACTGATTTTATGCTATCTGAATCTTTCTGGTTGTCCCTCACAATCTTTGAGTGTAGTAAATAGGTTTCATATGTCAAAAGTTTGTTTTCTTTTTTCAAATTTCTTTCTTAAAGTGACCCAGACTAGATTTATACTATGTCTGTATGTCTGACAACTGTATTTTTCTTAGGCAATAGTTTCAAAGTACAGCTGAGAGCTCTGAAGAGCCTGGTGTTCCACAGTGGGAATTTACACCTTGCTGCCGCTGAACAAGGAGGTGTTATGCTTCCTCTCCCTGCTCAGAACTACTTTTTTTTTTCTCCTCTGACCTGACAGAGAACGTAAGATGAGTCAATTCACTAGACTAGCAAAGAAAAAAAAACTGAGAATTTATTATTTTAATTGTTTGAGTAGCCTCTCTGTGTGATCAGATGAGAGCCAGAGTCCAAGGTAGAAAGAGATGTGAGGAGAGAACAGCGCCTCTCTAAGGAGCTATTAACGTGGCTTATGAAATCATACCTGTCTGTCTGCCCTGAAGAAGAATTGGGTGTCACTGCTGAATAATGTGAGATTGAAGGAATCCAGAGCACAAAGGCCATACACGTCTTTGTGATGTAACCTTATAAATCTTTTGAAACTTCAGTCCTGGGTATCTTTGTATAAAAGTACTGCATTACACAAACTTTCTTCTGTCTTAAGCAAGCTATGCTTAAAAATAAGCTACTGAACTGATCTTCTAGGCCATTGCACCTTTGCTGAAGTCATTCAGTAGCTCTGTGTGTTTTGTTCCTATTGTCATCCCCTAAACCCAAATCAAATGATTCTTGACATGTGATTCTTTCATTTTCTTTCAAGCGTTTGCATATGGGGGAGTTTGGTTCATCCTGTAAACGCTTTCCTCTGCGTAAGCAGTATTAACTCTGCTTTTGAGCTCAAGGCGTTGAAGAGTTACTTTTAGTTATATTTAATATGCTCTAAATACCCTCTCATCTGTTCGCTTTTTTAAATTCGCTTTTCTCCAGGTATTGTCCTTTTATGTAAGGAAAATTACCCAGTTTAAGTTTTCAATTCCTGTACCTCTTTTGTTTCTGCCTTTCATCTGCCTTGAACAAATATAAATTTGGGAATGCTGTATCTCCTACAAATTTCAAAATACTAACCTGATTTGTATTATGAAGTAAGACTACCTGTGCAGTGAAGTTCTTTGCCCAGCTGCCATCGTACGGTCTTGGAGAAGTCACAGAGGTCCACAGAGGTGTTGAATTTAGGCATCTGAGCAGTCCCTTTTGGTTTTGACACTATTCTTTGCCTGCATTTTATTGTTTCGACAAACGCTTTCTAGTGTTACAGTATGGTGGTGTGAACTGTCAATTCCAATGAGTTAAGGAATAAAATTTCAGAATGCTCTACTCTGAAATCTTCAAGAGGGATGCAGTTACTTCAGACCCCTGAATTGCTTTCGGAGAACCTGGCTCAGGCCCTTATGCAAATCCTACCCAAAATGAAGCAGCTATTGGTATTTCAACATCAGTTACATCTCCAAGAGCAAATCCACATGTGGTTTAATATTACAATTAACAGCTTTCAGGTTTTTGCTCAGTTTCAGTATGTGTTTCACCTTTATGTAAGGAGGTGTTCAGTTGTGTCTGCAAGAGCTCTGCTTACAGAAGCATTCCAGCTGCATTGTGGTGACTTGGTTTAAAGATTGTGTGAACTGTTCCCCAAAATGTGACTAGCAGAAATGAGATGGTTTTCTCTTACCTGTTTTCCTTTCACATCTTGAAATATAAATCTCTTCCTCGTTTGGAGAGATGCTCAGGATAATTACAGTTCTGTGTATTACGCTCCCTAGGGACACACAAAACTATTTCTCAAAATGTAACCGGCTGTTTAAAATCAGTCTCAGTGTGTGTTACAGTTCTGCCTGAGACCCAAAAGGGAATGTCGGCTTTGTTTTGATCCACAGACAGCTGACGATGATATTTACTCATGCACCCAGTATCTCAGAGAGATAGGACACAAAACATTTGCACCATGTAGGACGTTTTCCCGAGCACAAAAGTTTACTTAAAGGTAAAGGAGGATGGATATGATTATTGCAGCTGGGAGCTATTCTCCTGTCCAGTTGATACACATCTTGACTTGTTCCTGATGTGTATTTAGCAGTAAAGCTGGATCCTTTCCAGACCTGAAAAGTGATGTGTTTGTGGTCCCAAAGCCTTTTCTGACTTTTCCACCTATATTCGCTGCTCTATCACAAACCTGTTACCTCTCGCAGTCTTGTCTTGCCTATTTTTGGCTACAAGGACAACTCACTCCGCCCCTACCCCATCTTTGTGTTCTCTCCTCCCTGGGAGACACCTCCCTTTTCCCAGCATAAGTTTCGCAGGAGCTGGAGACAGAGGCTGCCCTGCCCATCAGCATCCCCTGTTAGCAGAGGACAGGTTGTGCAGTTGCTATCAACAAGGCATGTGTATCTAGAATGGTGTTCTCTACAGGCTTGCTGTGCTTTGACAAACATCACCGTGACCTGTTTCTCAAGTACTGGTCTCTACCGTCAGAAGTATGTCTGTTTTCTCTCTGATACAAGGTTATCAGTTGATCTGAATCCTTCCTGTGTCTTCAGACAGCACCTAGAACAAATGCCAGGAACCCTCTGCCTTTACTGGACATCCTCTGCACGTCCTCTCCTTTAAGCTTCCCTTCTGACCATAGCGTTCAATATAAAGTATCTTCTATTTGCCCCTCTTCAGTGCTGCTTTCTGGGTGCCCAGTGAACATGCTGCTTCAGCAACACTCTCGTTTCAGTACATTTCAATTGCTGCTGTATTGTTTTTCAGCTGAGGTTTAGAGCTAAAGCACTGGACTGTTGGCTGCATCTCACTGTTTCTTTACAATAATGTGTCAAATTTTCCCCTTGACAGTTGGAGTACGTGAACTATCTCCCTCTGAAATTGAGTGGTGGGGGTTTTTTGTGGTTGTTTTTTTCTCTCTTCCTAAACCTCAGTGACCTTTTAAACTAGATCTTTCCTCCTCTCACTTTTCAAGCAGATCCTTGCAAAGGAAACTTTGAATACAGCAGCGCATGTCTTACCATCTTAAACATGAGAGTCGCTTACCTGCCTGGAGCTTGGCAATCTTGGTGAGCGTTCATCCTCCCTGCGCGGCCCTTGCAGGGCTTGTGTCGTCTTCTCTGTGTCCACTTTGTTCAAGTGCCAGCGAAAAAGTGGCAGTGATGCCACGCTGGACAATATCTCCTTGAAGGGCTCCTGGTGAGAAGAACCCTGCGGTGGGGAGGCCCTTCACACTCGCTCAGCTGGAGGGCTTTCTGGGTGTGCAGGCACCTCTGTGTGTCCCATTGCCCCAAGTGTGGGTGCTGTCTGTCCTCCAACCCTGCGCACAGTGGCAGGGAAGGGTGGCAGTGGGTCCTCTGTTGCTTTGACTGTGGTGGGAAAGGGTCGCTTCATGTTTAGTGCAGCGCATTCAGGTGGGAGTAAACTGTTCAACGTGCGGCATGGCTTTGTGCCTCTGCAAAGGAGCTAAAGCCATGTTTTGGGGGGGTAGGATTAAGTAAAGAGGGAATTTAAGTTCCTTGGAAATACTTGCAGTTTTTTATGTAGAAGCTGCAGTATATGAATATTACATGAATATCAATAGCCAAATTCTTATTTAATTGTGCCTTAAAGTACCTTCTCAATTTATAGCAGGAGTTACTACCTTTTTTTGTATTAGTTCTTTGAACTGCTTGTCACTTTTGCTGGGGCCCTGTATTTTCTAGTGATCTCTTTATTCCTTTGAAAAGCTTGCTTGGAAAATAACTAGTGGAGAATCACAATCAATTTTTATTGAGAACAGAGAGAAGTTGTTCAAGGTGTCGATGTTTCAGTCATGTGCCTGGATTTGTATTGATGAGGGCATTGCTGTTCTGCGGCAGGAGAAGCTTCGCTAATGAAGGGGCAAAGGTGTGGTGATGGGTGACAACGGCCTTTTTGTTTTAGGTGACTTCAGCAGTAGGGAAGGTGGAAGCAAAATAATAGTATGATTCAGTAGAATCATATTATGATGATTGGTGTAAGAGAAGTGGGAAGCAAAACAGAAAAACAGTGAAGATGTTGGGATATTGGGGGGTGTGTGTGTTGTTTGGTTTTGGGGTTTTTTATTCCCTTCTAACATGGTAGCAGCCCACTACCCAAGTCTGATCAGGGAATGTTTCTGTCTGACTTGCTGCCTTTTCTTCATGGAGATAAGTGTGATCAGATGCCCAAAACAGCCCCTGTGGTGGTGGGGTTCACTCACGCTTGACAAGAGCTGAAAGAAAGGCTTTTTATTTAAAATTAGTAATTGTAATGTGAATGCTGTTCAGCTCACTTTGAGACCTACGTGAAGAGCTGGCAAGAGGCTTGTGGAGACATGATTAAATCACGTTATACACAATTCTGCACGTAACAGCATTGCTAGAAGTTATTAAATGTTAATCCAGGAAGTAGAAATGGAAAGAACTGTTCAGATAAACTGATTTGTCTTTCTCCTTCGTCTTCTACCAGTCCAAGCAAGACTTTCCTATTCTTCATGTCTCTGTGTCTCTCTAGAATGACTTAAGTGATACTTATTGTACTCCATCTCTGTCAAGATAGCTTTGTTTGCTTAATTTCTTATCAGTGCTCTGATTAGGTTACGCCAAGTGATAACTGTTGTCCTCTGAATGTATTGGGTTTCAGATTCTTGCGGCTGCCTTCAGGTTTTCTCCCCTTGGTCCTGGTGTTTGGCCTAGACTGTACAGTTTTATTTCTTGTAGCAAATCTGTCATAGAGACACAGGGTGGTAAAATCCTAAACCAGCAGTGATGTATTCAGCGATGTGCAAAAATATGACTAATATCTTACAGTTTTGAGGAAACCCTCATTACGTCACTGCACTGAATGGGTTTTTTTTTACATCTTAAAAATCTGCATTTGATTTTCCTTCCTCCATCTCAAGAAGGATATAATAGGAGAAGAAAAACTAATGAGAAGGACAGCCTCTGTGATCAGAGAAATAGGAAGGAGTCTAAAGTATGCTAGTATTGGTCAACCTGAAAAAGGGAAATAACTAAGAAATGACGTTGGAAATCTGTGACATTGTGAATGGTGTGCGGAAGGTGAATAAGGAATATTTATTTGTCCACCCTTAATAATGCTAATTAGGATGCTCAGTGAAATTAGTGAAGTATAAAGTACGAGAAGGGAAGCAATATTCTGTGTAGCACATCACGGTACTGTGGGCTTCATTGGCGTAGGACTGGGGACAGGGCGGTGTAGTGGATGTTGCTCCTCTACCCTGGGAAATCCATGATTTCTAGAAACCGAGAGGGCTACTCAGGGGAAAGATTTCTTAATTTACACACCACCTAAGTGTTTGATAAGACAGAGATTAATGAGTAAAATGGACTTTTGGTCCAAGGATGCCATTGCCTCTATTTTCCCAGGCTACTGAGTTTGTTTACCTGGTGTGTGAAGTGGTCAGCCCTTTGGCCCCTTGTTTACTTCAGTGTTCCTGCTAGTGTTACCAGATGTCAGCCTAACTGATGGCTCGGGAACTGTTGGGCAGGTTCAGCTGCCACTGCCGGCGCTGTGAAGCCTCGCACTGATTGTGTCCAGCAGCAGGTTGGTCCATAACATTTGTGTTGATGGTATTGCCTTGCAGTGGCACGTCGCTTGTCAGTGTGAGTGACCCAGGATTCTGTTGATGCTTCCTGACCTATTTGATCTACTTATACAGCTGTTTACACAGGTGCAGAGGTGTAATTCTCCTATCGCGTGTCAAGGTCTTCTGGGTGATAAAACGATTGACCTCTCTGTCATACTCCTTCAATAGGTGCTTTCCAAATTATTCCTAGGTAACTCTTTTTAGTAAGGTTTCCCATAGCACTGCAAAATGAATATGAACAGTCTGCTAGGAACTGAGTTAGGTATAAATATATCAGTAAAGGTAGAAAAATTTCCATTCTAGACCTATCTGTTTTCAGTAGGCCTTCTTAACTGTTCTCACTTGCCTTTCTTCTTTTCATTGCTCATTAATTTTATTATTTTTACATAATTCTCATTTTACATGTTTCCTGAAATCACAAAGAGGTTCAGTCCACCCACTTCACCCTTTTCTTAAAAACGCAGTATGTTCAAATTTGCATTAACACCTAGTCAGTTCTCACAGTCCCATCTTCAGTGTACGTGCAGTGCTGGAAAACTTGGGAGGCAGAACCATGAGTCACTTTACCACTAAGCAAATGTTCAAGTTCAAAAAAATAGCCAGTGGCTTTGATTTTTAAAGCTTGTGGAGAGGTACAGCTCTTCCATCTAGTTCTGTCTGGAGGAAACGTGGTTACTGAGGACTCCATCATGCCTGCGCGTGCTCTGGGTGCCTTTGGGACTACTAGTAGAGTTTGCTACCTTCGGATCATGTCAGAAAACATTTGACTTTCTGAAGGAGAAACGAGAGAGAATAAGGGAACTGGAGAAATAGTACACTGTGATGTTTTGCTGGCTTTGACAGGATTTCCACCCCCTCCACTGTAACTATTCATACAGAGCATCATTTGTGACCTTGGCTTTGCTTTGTGTACAGGAAGTGGGGTTAGAAGTACCTGGAAGATGTAGTGGATTCGTTGCATTTTTTTCCTCTGAAAGTCTGAATTTTTAATCTATGATTTTAAATCTTTATATGCACAATTACAAGTATTGACTAGTTAAGACTTTCTGCTACTCAGAGTGATACGGTGTGGTTTGTAATTGCCAAAGCCTGCCAAGAAGTGTAAGGACAGTGTCCAGAATCCCTTGGTGGTGAGAGAGAGAGAGGAAAAAAAAAGTATCCAAACAAGAAGTGTCAGATTTTGGTTTCAGATGACAGGTAGGTTCACAGGCTGTAACAAATACTTGTGGCCTGTAGCTAAACAGGCCGTACAGCATATGCTCTTGCATGTAGATGTGAAAGAAAAGCAAACTGTCTAATTGTTGGTCTTATTTAGGACTTATTAACCTTTGTTGGCAAAAGAAGGGACAATATTCAGTTTAGTCTAAACTCAGCTTGTCCTCTGAACTTTTTCTCTTGTCTGTACAGTTTTGGGTTTTCAACTGTGTGTATCTCTCACTCTTCTGTATTGTACCACAGTATGTTGAAGACCCTACCAAACACACAGACCCACAGTCCTGCCAGCCAAGAACTAGAGTGTATTATGTCTCCTTGCAACACACTATTTCAGGTTACAATTTTCAAGGTGGCTACAAGAAAGCTGGAGAGGGACTGTTTACAAGATAGTGACAGGACAAGGGGGAATGGCTTTAAGCTGAAGGTGAGTAGGTTTAGATTGAACATTAGGAAGAAATTCTTCACGACCCTGTGAGGGTGGTGAGGCCCTGGCACAGGTTGCCCAGAGAAGCTGTGGCTGCCCCCTCCCTGGCAGTGTTCAAGGCCAGGTTGGATGGGGCTTTGGGCAACCTGGTCTAGTGGAGGGTGTCCCTGCCCATGGCAGGGGGGTTGGAACTAGATGGGCTTTGAGATCCCTTCCAACCCAACCCATTCTGTGATTCTGTGGGTGTTTTTTATCTCCATACTTACACAGCTAGTGCAATTAAGAGGGCCTGAAAAATATAGGAGAGAGAGGTGTGAGAGAGAACATCATCTCCTCCCATGTAGGAAGCTGTAGAGCAGAAAGTTACCTGTATTGCTAGAGTATTTTGTGGTCTTGTGCTACGGTGGCACAGTGGTTGCTGTCATGGTCAGCTCTGTCATCATTCCACCTTCCAAAGACAAAGCTTCAGAACAAAAATATTTAGCTAATAACAAACATCATAAGCTCTGCAAAGAAACTGCTTTTATTGCCTGTTGTTATTCCTCCTATCCACACACAGACTTAAATTTTTTTCACATTCAGCAGGTACAAAATGTCTCTCTCTGGGCTATTTTATTTTTCTATTCCCCCCACCCAGGTATTACTGAGGCATGTCTAGTTAGTATGAAATAATTCTTAACTATTTCCTACTTTGTGTGCTGTTTGAGTTGAGCAAGAGTTAATATAACTGAAACCTTGTCTACTTTTTCCAGCTAGATAAAATGATTTACCAGAAGATGAAGTCGACCTAGATACCTTTCTTGTCTTTCTCCAGTCACAGGTAGCTTAGATGGTTTGCCTGCATGAGTGTGATACGTAGTTCTAATTATTCTGGAGTAATTAAAGTGGTAACTCCTGAGTAACATAAAATAGTGTGAACTCATTGTTAATTGGGGGTTTCTTCAGGGAGAATTATGTTCATATCAGCAGTTGTAGGTAAATAATGGATTAAGGAAACATCTACTTTTTGCCACTTCGTCTGTCATATTGGTGTTGTGTTTCTGATGGTTTAGTACTGTGCTGTGCTAATGTTGTCATTACCTGTTTGGCCATCCTTCACCATGGATTGCTTTGACTTTGATCAGAGGAAGATCGTGTGACAATGGTGGAAATACAAATGGTCAGAAAAAGGCAGCAAGCATGCTAATCTTAAAAATTTTGCTGTGGGTCTCCAGTCTCAGAGAGGAAATATCTGAGATCATTGAGTGATGCTCTGGTCCAAAATACTGTCAGGGAAAAGCCAGCATCATCTTAATCTTTCTCATCTCTGTGTGTTTTCTGCCTCGATTACATTGTAGGAAAAATGATTTGCTGTCTCAAGCATCTCTAACCATGGTGCTTCTCATGACTGCATCCCTGGCGGGCAGCGGGTGGGATACGCCTGCAGTAACGCCTGGATGTACCTTCAGCGGCTTGCACCCGGCTGGGCTTGTGTGAGGCCCTGCGGAATGAAGGAGACGGTCTCTGACTGTGTAGCCTCTGGAAGACGCTGAGGCAGCCCCCAGCATTAATCTCGCTGTGGAAATGGGCTGGCAGAAGGGTCAGGAGCACACACTTCTGAGCCCCTCCTTCCTTCTTGTGTACATTACAGTGGGGCAGGCGAGTCCTCGCCCTTCTTTTTACTATCTGCCTTTTGCTCTCTGGAAATAGCAAAGGTTGCAGCAGAGCCTGAATGCGAGCCAGAAGCCCTGCGCCGCTGCCTTTCCCCATCCTTTTCTCCCTGCCCTCCTTCCGGAGCTGCAGGCTTGGACTGCAGGAACGGTCCCTCCAGGAGTACAGCGTCTCCCCGTTCCTGGCACTGGCTGCTGGTTTTGCCGGGCCCAGCCTTGCCTTGCCCTCTCGCCTCTCCCAGCCTCAGCCAGGCTGCAGGACCCAGCCAGAGGCAGCAGGACCTTTCCGAGCGGCCAGGGGTGAGCAGGCTGGGCGAGCGGGGCAGCCATGCGCGGCCTCTCTGTGTCCCAGCCCCACTCCTGGAGCTGGGGCTGTGTGCCACCCTCATTCCCCCCAGGTATGCGGGTCTGGGCTCGGGGTGCGGAGGGTGAGCCCTCGGGGCTGAGTCGCTTTCAGGGAGCTGGGGCTGGCTGAGCAGTAAGTCTTCCCTGATCCTCAGCTTTGCCTGTCCTCTGCTGTGGTAAGAATTGGGAATGGCTACTCTGCTCATGCTCCTGAGAGCTCACCTGTGCTTTTTGGGTCTTGCAAGAGTTTCCGCAGGTGCAGTGAATTTTGCTTACTGTAGCTGATCGAAAATGCCTTCTGAACAAGCTTCATACGTTCTGATACTTGACTGTATACTGTAGGCATGCACGTTTTGCAGGAGTCTTCGCATACTTTACCTTGAGAGCTTAAAGTAGTATTCATATGTGATGTACTGGTGGTCAGGTGGTGATTAACCAGCACTGTTGTGGTCATCCTGATGTGGTATCAGTGCGTGTGTTCATCTGCTGGTTTCTGCCTCAGCCTCGGTAGCTGCTAATCACACAAAGTGCTTGTATCCAACAGCTGACTTGTGTAGGAATTGCAGAGAAAAGCATGGGAGCAGTTCTGTGTTGATACGGTATCATGTATGCGTTACTTTTGCAGAGTTCCTTAATGATTACTAAACCTGCTGTACTTGATGAAGTTTTGCTTGTTTTGCAATGCAATTTTAAGGCCTAATATGTATTTTTGATGTGCCCTCTTGTTCCCATTCACAGCTGCGATTACACATGTGTAGATCTCTTTCAAAACATGTTGATAGGCAAACAGCTTGATAGTCAGTTACTTGAATGATTGTTTTTTTTCTCTTTAGATGACAATCAAAACAAAACCAATGAAAAGAAAGAGAAAAAAATGGTTTCTCAGAAACCCCATGGTACCATAGAATATACTGTAAGTATTGGTGCGTGCTTTGTTCACGTCTGCTTTTTGAAAGTGGAGTCATTGAGATTGAGAGGGAGCCAGTGGCACAGAACTGAAAGCACAGAGTGAATACCTGTCTCAGTAGGGATTGCTCAAAATACCCTTGTGTGAGAAGAGCTAGGCTCACATCCTGAACCACTGCTCAACCCTGGTCCTCTGTCTCTTCTCACAGCTGCCAGTTCTACTTTTATGTTGGCACCATGGCTCTTCAGTAGAGTAACTGGCTTTGTTAATCTGCAAAATACTTCTGTTCCACAGTGTGCTTAGGTCATCACGTGGTTGGCCTGTGCTTGGTCCCAAGGTAATGTGAGACCTCTTTAAGCTGGAGCAGGGTGGCAGTGTGCTGCTGCGGTGGGTCAGAGGACTGGCTCTGCCCGGAAAGTCTCTGTGGGAGCCGGCCAGGTCCCTGAACCCCACCCTCCATCACACAGAGCGACTGGGGAAGGCAAGTGTCCATCTGGGAACTGCACAAATGCTTGATCTGCTGTGACTGCTGAAGGTGTAGTGACCTTTGCAGTGCGTGTCCTTTCCCCACTTGCCAGACCAGCTCTAAATAAGGTGGTGCTGCGTTAGCTTTATGGGAAAAAAATATTTTATCTACTGTATAGTATAAGATAATTTTTTTCTTTTTGTTGATATTGGCTTATCACATAAGGTATTAAACAGAAAGTGTGTTGAGATCATCAAATCTATTCCCTGCAAAAAGTCTATTAGATGGTTTTAGTTCAGCTGCTGTGCTCAGTGTGTTCATTATGGTATCTTAAGCTTCACCTCTTTCTTTAGGCTGGAAATCAGGACACCATAAACAGCATAGCATTAAAATTTAACATCACCCCAAACAAGCTTGTGGAGCTCAATAAGCTTTTCACGCAGACAATTGTGCCAGGCCAGGTAAACCTCTTATGTTTTTTTCATACCTGAAACCTGATTATTTGCTGTGTATTTAAAAGCTTTTTACTACTTTCACGTATCTTTTAGGTAGCTGGATACAAGGATAATGGACAGTAATTTAAATCCCTCAAAAGAGAACTCACTAGACCATTGAATTTGGGGGGGAGGAGCTCTGTAATTGCCATATCTGACTTTTGTTATTTATTTGCTGTCACTAAAGCTTAAAGATGACTCTGAAGCTTAAGAGGGTAATGTAGCTGTTGCAGGAGAGTTAAATTCTTGGAAAGCCTAGATAAATGCTATATGTAATGCATTAAAGATCAGAGAGTTAGATACAGTAATTGAAATGGCTCTTTGCCATTATGTTGGGGATGAGTCAGTCTCCTGTAAGATTAGAAACAAATGGAGATAGCCTTCACATTTGCATTTCCATTACCTGACTCTCCCCAAAACAGTCTAAGACCTGGTTCATGAAGAGCAGATTGCTACTTCTGCTTCATGGATGTGAAGAGATGGAAGGGTCCTGATTTGCAGACAAAAGCTGCAATAAGCGAAATGTTTTTATTTTTCTGAAGATTTTTAGTTTAAAACTAAACAGTGAATTTTTTATTTTTTTTTTAACTTCAGAAGTATCTATCTTTGTTCTGACACTTGTAACAAGTGACTCTGGAGTGGAGGTCCAAAGCTGTACTGCAATTTTAGTACTGCTGTACTAAAAGTCTGGGATGTTTACTTTGAGGGAATGTGGAGATTCAAACAAAGCGTTATATTTTTCTGTACACTTGTATTAGCATAAGGTTGGGTTTTTTTCTTTTAAATGTAGTGTATGATGCTAAAATGCTGCTTCATATAAAGCATATTTTCTTAAATTTGGAGATGCAAGCATGTTTTTGGAAACTGACAACCTATAGTGAAGTGTTACAAACTTCTAGCACTAAAAATCCCCCATCTTCAGTGGTGATCTTCTCTTCTGTGGTAATTACAGACCTGCATGTGCCCCACCATTGCCACCTGTGAAGGAGGACTCCAGAATAAGTAGTTGTTAAGGAGTGTGTTGCAATCACGAATGATCAATATCAGGTTGTCTTCCTAATAGAATGCAGCATTTGCGGTGAATAACTTTTTAAAGCTTGTGTCTTGCTGTTTTGACATATGTGTGTTTGTGTTTAGATTCTCTTTGTGCCAGAAACAAGCGCTGCGAGGCTGTCTTCTTACAGTCCTGGGGCTCCTGTTTCTCCTTCATCATCAGATGCCGAATATGATAAACTCCCTGTAAGTCAAACATTGGTTCACCAATCTTAAACTCACAAAATAATTTCTGACTGTGAAGGTGAGATTCAGGGCTGTGTAAATAGCAGGTTTTTGAGCTTATAGTTCAGACCTTGTCTGTAGTGCATTGAGTAATGTAAAAATTAATCTACTGTACTACAGAATTCACCCTCTCTTTAAAATATTTCAAACTGAGGGAATTATGCCTGAGTGTGGAAACCCAGTACAAGGTCAGCTGGGCCTGGAGTCTCTCAAAGCAATTGAAAATGGTGTAGTGTGTACTTTTTAAAGAACAGAAAGTTAAATTTGAAGAATTGCATAGTGTTTCACCCTAGAGATTTCTATACTGCTCTGCAGTCCAGAGCCTTGATCCTGCATCGGGAGCCTTGAGCGCTGAGGCTGTTAGTTTAGTCTGAGCAGTGAATTTCTTTCCAGTTAAGTGTACTGTAGTGATACCCGTATATAGATTGTCTTATATAGACAAGAGTGGTGGATTTAATAACTGTGCAAGGCTTTGGCATAGCTGATCTTCCATTTTGTTAGGAGGGTGATTGCTCTCGATGATTTTAGATAGTAGTTTAGGGAGTTTGGCTGCCCACCTGCTGATGTTAAAGCCATTAGACATGTCAAATCCATAATTAATGAAAAGGAAAGTGGAGAGAAGCCTGGAGTGAATAACTGTGTTTAACCTTAGTCTCATGCCTGTGTGGCACCTGCACGGGGAATTGCACCAATGCGCTGTGTGCAGAGGTCTGCAGGGTAGGTGAGCTGGCAGGACTGGCCCTCTTAATTGACAACACCTCACTGAAATTCGGTGAGCTGACTTGCCTTGGCATTTTTTAATTTCTTGTCTGTTATTTGTAGGAAGGGTTTTTTGTAATGTTGTGAGGTTTTTCTTCCATACAGGATGAGTGTACAGGTGAGAAGTGTACATACATATGCACCTACATACATACATACGTGACCACCACATTTCTTCTTTAAGCAAAAGGAAAATAGTTGGTCGAACCTGGCCTTTTAGCTGCCCAGAATCTGGAAGTACACGATTCTGATCCTGTTGCTCTGCACTGAACTCTTTCTGTTTTAAGGATGCTGATTTGGCAAGAAAGGCTTTCAAACCAATTGAGAGAGTCCTGTCCTCTACTTCAGAAGAGGATGAGCCCGTGGTTGTCAAATTTTTAAAAATGAATTGTCGTTACTTCACAGATGGTAAGGTAGGTGGAACCTAGCCCTTGGGCTTTGTTTGAGATTCTTTAAAAGCAAAATCTGTTTGGGTAAGTGAGAGATGAATACTGTGGGAGTCAAACATGCTCCGTGTTTGTAAAGAATGGAAATGTTATGGTGGCTTTATCACTGCTGTGTTTATTACTACTGTGGTAATATGCTGTATCATTTTGTTGTTCCAATTGTTTAATCTGTTACGGTAATTGCTTTTTGAAAGAATAGCTCTTCTACCCATCTTCGTTCCCTTACCGTGTCTTAACAGAATTATCTGTTTAAGAGTGTATTGCAAGATACACAGAGAAAACTGCACTTTAGAGTTATGACGTGTCTGGATTAGTTGTCCAGTTCCATCAAATTGTGCAACAACTTTATAAAATGGACACATGCCTATCTGTTTCATTTATGACTTTAAGCTAAATTTTAACTGTTTCCAGCACAGTGTTTCCAAATATGTCCATGTTGCTTCTGCACTTGCTAATGAATGTGGTGCAAACCCTAATAAAAAGATAAATATTGCATGATACAACCTTTATTTTTCTTGCGAGCGTTCTTGTAACATATGTGTTCCCACTGGGACTGCAACCCTAAAGTTTACAGCAGCTGTTTTAGAAGGGGAAGCACAAAGCTTGGGCAGTATTTTAACCCTCTTTTCTTCTCAAGGTTGTGAGACACTTCTTGAACTGTCTACCTTGATATATCTGCTCTTGTTGACTCTGGTTTCAGTTAGATGTCTGCATGTTTGGGTTCTCAAGTTTTCTGGAATTTATAACACGGGAGATGCTAACCATTGTAGTCTAAACATATTTTTCCCTTAGTCCTGACTTCTGTAAGATGGATGTGTTTACACCTACAGTTTTCAGGCTTTTTCCACATCAAATGGATGTAGACTGTAACCACGCTGCAATTTTTCAGTCTGCTGTTTTGGAGAAAGTAATAGAGGGCTATACTGTTGCAGTACTGTTGCTTTGTTATGTGATGCTTGCTAGGTGCAGAGTATACAGATTGCCAATTTTATGGCTGCAGGACTGAAAAGTAATTTGCAGCCAGAGCACTCAAAAATGTGACGACTTCTTTGGTGGTGTAGCTAAAATCCCGTGTTACTTTGCTTCCTGCAGTGGCTGGGTAGGGAGTACAGCCTACTGATATATTGTGCTTCTGGTTAACTAGAGCTGTGTACCTGTGGGAGAAGCCTCTGCACCTGATTTTGATTCTTTCATCCAAACACGAGCCAGGCATGTGTACATGTGTCATACAGGAGAAGCAAATGGGAAATACAGAAGAGACGTTGCTTTACAAAGGAGCAGGCACACATGTACTCACTTGCCGGTGCTAAGCCTTCAGCTTGGCATCTCTCTGATTTGAAAAACAAACAAACGAAGCTTGTGGTCCTTTACCTGCCTATTTGTTAGCCTTCCTAAGCTTGTCTTGCAGGACCTTGGATAATTAATAGTACTTTACAGTGTAGGTCGTTCCTGTTGATTTGTGGCCCCTATATTTTAGATGTCGTGATTTATGCACAGCTGCTGAGTTGGTGTGGTGAATTTTGTAGCATGTCTGGAAGAGAGAGTGTGGGAGGAAGGCTTTGGAAGTCTCCTTTGTAAACCTTGAAAGATGGTCAGTTGCCATGGGTTGGATGGTGAATACCGGCTGATGCAGCCTCTTATCGAATCCATGGCTAGAGCATGTTTTGAAGAGTTAGATGCATCTTCTACAGCTGTGCAAAATATGCTTGGGTCAGTGGTAAGGCTGCTTCTAGATGGGGGAGAAGCTGATTCAAGTCAGGTCCCTATATATAGAACCTTTTTGCATGTACCTCTGGGAGAGTAGATCAAGGGGACCTATAATGTAGCTTAGCATAGTAACCTTGACATTTCCATGAGTTAGACTGCCTTCAGGTATGCTGGTTGCATATAAATTCATGTATCAAATGAAGGTGGCTGCATCTAGAATAAAATGGGTTTGTTGGGTTTTTTTAATCCACTAATCTATTTTGTCTGAGATCTGATTAACGATCTGCAGTTTTAGCTTGTAGCAGCCAGCACTGAAAGTTGAATAGTTTGTATGTTTTTTTTTTTCTTATCAGCCAGGAGCTTGGGTGTTACTAAGCAAATTTTTTCTTTGCTCTCCTTACAGTGTCTAACTTGATGCAATTGGAAACCAAAATTGTTTTGTTAGCAAACGTTGTGTGATGGGATACAAAGAGCCAGGAGGGAGGTTTTTCTTTTTAGGATAGTAGCCTAAAATCCAGTACCAAATGATAAGGCATTAATTACATGTGATGAGCTAACTCTTCCTTCTCCTATTTTAGGGCGTAGTTGGAGGAGTCATGATAGTAACTCCAAACAATATCATGTTTGACCCACATAAGTCTGATCCTCTGGTAATTGAGAATGGCTGTGAAGAATATGGGCTCATCTGCCCCATGGAGGAGGTTGTCTCCATAGCTCTCTACAATGACATCTCTCACATGAAGATTAAAGACGCATTGCCATCGTAAGGCGTGTTCTTCCCTGAACTTATGTTTACAGATTTTCAGTAAGGGTCATGCAAAAAGGGGGGTGGGAGGAATGGAGGGGAAGAATTTTAATGCAGCAGAATAAAAGAAATCAGGAGAGGAAAGTGCCAACAAAGGAATGATTCGCTTGTTCTTCTGCTTTCCTTTTAGAACACTTCAGTGGCAGTAGAGAGAAACAGGTCATGAATATGAGAACCAAAGTGCAAAGGACACCAGTAAAAATCAGTAATTAAAAACACTAGTGGCATACCATGGTTGGGCTCTTGCACTGACCTGTGTCTAGGGTTATTTCAGTGGAAGAGTGTTTGGACAATTTGTTGTGTTACCAGGTCTGTTGTGAGAGGAGCATTAAAAACTTCTGAAGGTAACAGCACCTTAACTGCCATCTTCAGGACTTACATACCAGGACTTAAATACCAGTCTGTGGAATACTTCCACTTCAGAACCAGAAATGCATTGATAGTTATCATTTATAATATACAACAGACTTTCTGGAGTGGGCTACTTTCATTTATGTGTAGTCTAGGCACTGCTTATGTATTTGTTCTAGGCAAGGTTTTGTCCTTATAGGCAACACCCATTTGATCAGTGAAATTCATCTACTTTCCTCCATTTTCTCATTTCAAGAAAAACTTTCCAGATATTTGTTACACTCATTACTAGAGTGTATAGTAACTTCCTAGTAACTTTTAAGTGATGAGAATCTTGTATTCTCATTCACCTCAGGCTTCTTAGCAGCAGTGAAGAGCTCAAGTTGTATACTGTTCAGTTTTTAAGAATTTTCCATTTGGAACTGTTTTATGATTGTCCTGCTTTAAAAAGAAATCTTTGGGGAAGTCTGCATTCAAGCAACACAGTTAAGCAATGGAGAAAAATTAAAAAAAAAAAACAAACCCACAAACAACAAAACCCAACCCAAAACAAACAACTCTGTGTTCGGTTACTGTTTTGCAGTGAACAAATGGCTTATCTCCTGTTTGCTTTCTTCTCAAAAATACACTTGCCTAGGGAAGCATGGATGGCTGTAGAGGTTGACTCATTGTCAGGTGTAGGAAATGGCAATATTAATATGGTACAAATTAAATTCTAGGAGCTAAATACATGTCCTGTAGTTTTTTGGTTTCTGAACTCCTGATGACTTGCACATTGTTATTACATATGTACCATTTCTTCACCCATGTGGCATATTCTGCCAAGTGGTTTGCTCATTTTATTTTGGTATTGTCCTTTCTGCATTTTTCTCTATTTTCTTTAAAGTCACTTGCTTCCACCTATGTATGTTTATTTTGGAGAGAGTAGTTTTTGTTGAGTTTCAAAGCTTAAGTTGGTGTATTATTTAGTTTTTTCTTTTCCCTTTTTTTTCTGTTTCCATTTTGCTTTTAACATCCTATGTACATCCATCATTTTCCCTGACAGCGACATACCAAAGGATCTTTGTCCTCTGTACAGGCCAGGAGAATGGGAAGACCTGTCCTCTGAGAAAGATATCAATCCTTTCAGCAAATTCAAATCCCTTAGCAAGGAAAAGAAGCAGCAGAATGGGGATCCATCCATTGCTCTGGGTGCCAAACAGATAAAGCCTTCAGATAAGGAAAAGTCTGCTGATTTTGAAGTTCTTCAGTCATCTGAGAGCACAGGCTCAATCAAATCAAAGTCACTGGAGTTTCCGAACAACATCACTGCCACTGAACGTTTGGAAAAGTTTGCTGTGGATCCATGTGCCAAGGAGCTTTCTGGGGAAAAAAATGCTTCAGATACCAAAACCAAAGAAAAATCGCTATTGGGAGAAGGAGAGGATGACTTCATTGAGCTGGAAAAGACATCATCTCGTGTGGATAGAGGGTTGGACAGGAAAATCTCAGTAATGGAAGGCTTGCTGGCTGACCCCAGGGACTTGGGGAGAACTAAGCAGCAGGTAACCAAACCCACTACAGAAGTCCAGGAGCACTTGACAGTTGATTCCTTGGAAAAAAAGGACAGTGTTGAACCTAAAGCTGACTTAGACTTAGAGCTGTGTGAAAAGCAAGATGTTATTCCAGAAGTAAACAAATGTGTCAGTTCCCCGACAGGTAAGGTGGAGACTGCATTGGACATTAAGAAAGAGCTAGAGAAAGATAAACTTATTGAATTTTACCTCAATAAAGATGGGAATGGGTCTCAGTCATCTGAAGACTTACACAAGGCTGAAATCCAGAAAGGTGAAAACAATAAAGCAATTGGCTTAGACCTTACACTTAGCTGTTCAAAGTCCCAAGCTAATGAAGTCCATACAATTAAAAGTATGGAGTTTGATTCCTGCTGTGTTGAAAGGAAAGCATCTCCATTAGAAATCAGCTCAGCAGCAGCAGAGGAAAAGGATCTGAAAGAGTCTGTGGACTCTTCGTTAGTACCAGCTATAGACAAGACCTGTCAAGAAACACAGTTAGACAATCAATCAGAAATCAGACTGTGGCTGCTGCAGAAAATTCAAGTGCCAATTGAAGGTAGGTCTCTGGTTATCCTTGTTTCCTCTGAGACTTGGACAGCATTATGACGGTAACCTTTGAATTGATAGCCTTCTGCTTTAAATTTCCTCCCTCTAGAATACCTGGTCTCTTTTTTTTTCTTTCTTTTTTCCTTACTGTTGTATATTCTGTTTCTATATTATCTGCTATTTAGAAGAAAAAAATACCTTCAAATTTCCTAAGCTTCTGGTTTCATAAGTAGCTTGTGTGCTCTTTCCACATGTACTGATCACTGTTTATCTAGTCTTCGCCTCTCTTTACTGGCTTAAAGAAGGACAGTGAAATGTCATCCAGTTGCAGTATTGACAGGGACACTTCATGGCCTAGGAGTTGTCCCTCTGTCTTGGGAACTGTTGTTGCTTCAGTGAAGTCTGTCAGCGTATTTCTGATAGTATCCAAAGCAGTAGTGTGTTGCTGTGATGGGGGGCACCAAAGTGTTCTTGCCACTATTTGCATCTGTCTAGCATCTCTAATGCTATGGAAGTCCTTAAAGAAGTGATAAATAGCAATATATAGAGAGTCTTACTGACTGATCATTTTGTCCTGATGGGTTATTGGGTTATCATAAATAAAAGTCAGGCTGTTGCTGGAAAGCATATAACGAAAGGAAATGTCAGTTTATATAGGGTGTACACTTATCACTATTTCTACTACAGCCTGGTGCCTTTAAGCACTAGTCCGTCCTGGAGTGCTGATATTCCTCTCATGGTAGTTTAATGAGCCAGTGGACACAACCGTTGATTCATATCAGGTAGTGGGGGTTTATTAGAGTGGAAGTCTTTATTTTTAAAACAGTTGTTCCTCGAGTGATTTTTCCTTTCTTTCGGAAGGGTTTATATCTCGCTAGTTGTGTTTGATGATCTTTCCCACGGTGAGAGGAAAAAAACTATAACCTGAATCATTTTAGGAGTACGCATACAGCAGTTTGTTTTAATAAGCAATTTTTTTGTTGCACTAGCAATTTAAGGAACTTAAACCGCTCTCATGCTTGCCCCTGTCTTGTGCAGACAAAAGGAGTCTGTATGGCTGTCAGAGTTGAGGAACTGATTGGGCTTTGTGTGTGCGCGCAGAGTTACCCTTCGCCTGGATGGGTGTCCTGGAGCCAGTCAAACACAGTCCCCTTCGCTTGCCTGCTTCGTGTTGCAGTTTGCACCAGCCGGATCATCTTACTGATTTGCTTTACAGGGCTCTTCTGTACGTAGGTGTGCAGATAAGGGGGGTACAGGCAGTGATGAAATGGGAACAAACGGACACACTTTAGGATGACCAAGGGTTTATTAAGCTAGTTTTGCTATTGAATGACATGTCAGATTTAATTCTGTGTACGGTGCCTCTGAGCATTCCTTTGCACAACATTATTAGTCTTTGTGACAATGTTTTATCACCTGCAGTATTTGTACTTTCCTGTAAGCAGCCCATTTCTTTTGTCTCTCATTCAGATATGCTTCCTTCAAAAGAGGAGAAGAGCAAGACTCCTCCAATGTTTCTGTGCATTAAAGTAGGCAAGCCCATGAGAAAGTCCTTTGTGTCTCAGAGCACCACCATGTCTCAACAGTACAGTAAAAAGATAAAGCAACCAGAGTACTGGTTTGCTGTTCCTCGGGAAAGGTAAGCTGCAGTGCATAGCACAGAAACGTTTGTCTCTTATTTTTTTTCAAATGTGTGGTGCTTTCTAGGGTTGAATCTGACTTGCCCTACGTCATTCAAGGTGCGAAATGCAGCTGGGATGCTGAAATGAGGAGGGGGTGCCCTCTTTTCATTGCATGCCAGAGAGATAAAGCAGTGTTTGTTGCTGGTCTAATGTGGTTCCCAGTGGGAAGGAAGGAAGGAAGGAAGGAAGGAAGGAAGGAAGGAAGGATGGAAGGATCAGGTGCCACTTGGAAGATGAAGATAGGGATATGTGTACAGCTATCAAATGATAAAAGCACCGGGGGATGATTTGGGTTATGCCTGTATTCCAGGAAGAGGGGAAAAGGGGAGCAGTGGCAAGAGAGGCAAGGAATCCATTAAGGTGCCAGTGCTAAAAAACAGGTATTTCACATGAGCAAAGGGCATCATGTGGAAAAGGGAGACACTCCTGATTGAATAGGTGTGGCTATTTATGCCTTCAGGCTCATAAAAAAGTCCCTTCCTTTGCAATAAAATCCATTGAAATGTTTTATGTGCCTGCAGATGTGTATGTATGCATAAATAGCACTATAGCAAAAAAAAAAAAAAAAAAGTGAAGACCTGTGTTTTTTCCACATAAATCGCCTAAGAATTTAGAATTTTTACTGGCTGTGAGGAATCAAGTCCCTGCTCCTTCTCGTGTTAGAAGACAGCTGGAACAACTCTTCGGTCTGTTGATGAACCAAAATAGAGAAATTGGTGATCACGTTTCTGGTGAATTAGATACCAGGAAAGAAGAATCTGAATTTATCATCAATCTCAGAGGTGTCTCTTTAAGATGTGGTCAATTTTATTGGTTGGGGTGTTTTTTAAATAATTTCTGAGAATATTTAATTTGTATTTTCAAATTTGTAGCATGTGTGCTGATTTAAATGTGTATTTCTTGTATTTTAGAAATGAATGTTTTGAGCAGACCAGTAGTGTGAAAGTTGGTGACCCAGAGGAGGGAGGGAGAGAGAGAGGTTTAATCCAGCTGGAATGTGGCCATCGGGAGTGTAGCTGAAGATAGCTTTTGGTTTACTTGCTATCTGCTGAACCCAGTCCTTGTCTCCTCGGGGATTGCAAAAGGGCTGGTTCAGAAAATTCTCGGTTGAAGCGTGAGTAAATACTTCAAGGAGTTGGAGTGATGCTGTGAGTAAACACAGGGTCAGCTATTGCTTTGTGGATAGTGTATCTAATGTTGAACAAAGCTGCTGAGCTGAACTGAGGTAGTCTCTGATTCCTGCGCTGTGCAGCAGGTATATCTATTAAGCGTCTTCCCACAAGATTGGAAAACAGCTGCTCTACTTCTGCACCTCTGAGTAGCGAGGGCACCTAACCCATGTGTAAAGTGAGGTGTTGACAACTGGCTTATACTGCAGTTTTTAGAACGAGGAAGAAGATATTTCTGCAGCGAGCTGTTGCAGCAGCAGTTGGCTGTGCTGGCTGACAGACCAGATCCTGGCTGTTGGGGCTGCTCTTCAGATCTTGATCAAAACTAGTGGTGAACGCAGTATGAGATTGGGTCATTTTGGTGCTACACAGCAGAGGTGCATAAAAGATCAGGTAAAACTTGGGACAGAAATTAAATGTGAGAACCACTCCTTCGTACTAATGCAAGACATGCCTTTGCCTAACAAGGCAGTGTTCTCTCCAAACTCTTGGGTGCCTTCCCAAAGCAAAACGCATTGCTTCCTACCCTGTGTGATATTCTTGCACCGGTATTGCATAGTATATAGTTATCAGTGTTGCATCTTGAGACTGCAATGGACAGTAGGTCATTTGGGATGGCTTTGCAATGTATTTTTGATACAATGTATCAAAATAATTTACTAAGTTTTAAAACATTTGGAATGCAATTTATATTAGTGTATGAAGATATCAAGAATGCCACTCTCAACTTGTTGGCCATAAAGCAACATAAATAAAATGCTTTGTCCAGTGCAGTCACAGTAGCTTGTGCAGCATCTTAATGGTTTATAGTATTTAAAAAAAATAATTTTAAAAAAATTACCGAAAAAGCAGCAAACCAAACCTGGATTGAGATTGTGAGGAAATTGGTGTGCATGTCTATAATCGTTGTGTAAGTTAAACTTTCCTCTCATTTGCATTCAGTTACATTTTTCCATGGTCTCTTCCTGTTTGTTGTTAAAACAGCTTCTGTCATCAGTTGTGAAAATGGCTCCATTTTCAGCCTGTGCCCCATAGCCCACTGCTCCCAGCAGGAATGCTCTTCCATCTGCAGACTGCTGCTGCTTGCCTGGCCTTGGTTGGCTGTGGGGACGCTGCACTGGGGGCAGACGTACCTGCCTTTTAAAATTTATTTTTATTTTTTTTTAATGGGAGCCTCTGAAAACATGAATAATACAGAGAGAAGACTGTTAGGCTGACATTCTTTATAAAGGCTGTCAGTAAGCCTTAAGTCTCATTTGCCTTTTGTGGCTGTTGTAGGTTGTCTCTGTTCCTACCTGGCTTCCCAGGTGTTGAGAGTGTCCTGGCATGCGTCACCCCGTGACCCGTACAGCACGGCTCAGTTAATCAGTGACAGTAGGGCTGCCCTGCGCTGCCTGCTTGATCGCAGTGGTGCTCACTGCGGGAGAGGTGGGCATCTTGAGTTGCCTTATATGCAGGTTATGCGATTTAGGGCAGCTCCTTGTTGGGCTCAGCTGAGCAGGGGGGCACCCATGCTTTTGGACACCATTAGAGAGATTGATTCTTCTGCTGAGAAGTCTTGCAATGGGTATAGCTTACAGTATTAGAGGGTAAGTCTGTGTGTGCTCTTACTACACGGTTTTATGTTTAAGTGGTGTGTAGGTTTTCCACCCTAGCGGATTTTGAGTAGTAGTAGGTCAGTAATTATGTTGCAGATTTTCTGAAGGTCTTGCAGAGGAAAATGCCTTCCATTACATTATTTTTTTTTGTGCCCTCTCTGTGTGTGTTAGTAGGAACATATTTGTAAGTATATTCACTTTCCTTTTTATCTTGCTAAAGCTGGGGGAAGTCTGTCTTTAACAAGTGTTCCATCTTTCATTTTTGATTTGTGTCTCCTAGGTCATTTGTTGGTTTTGGTTCTGGGTTGGTTTTGGGGTTTTTTTTGTTTGTTTGGGTTTTTTTAAAGCTTCCCGTTACCTTTTTCTTTTGAATAATTTCTTTCTGGAGTGATTAACTTCAGGTTTCTGAAGTTGTTCTTTTCCAAGTATTTTACATTTTATTGATGTTCCTCTATGCATGACATACTCAGAAGCATGTGATCACCAAAACAACTGTTGAGTTCTAGGATAAATTTCCTCACAGCCATCAAGTTGGCTCTAAGAGTGTTTCTCAAGCACTGTGTTTTCAGTTTTGAAACGGTCAATTTTTTCTTTTAATTTGGTCAAGCTTGGAAATACCACCATATTGTAATGTTATAATTTTATTATCAGAGAAGGGATGCTCTGCATTGCCTTTCAGAATGACCTCACTTCTGTACTCACCTATTTCTCATTTTATGCTGCTGCTGCTTAAATCTGGTGTGTCTGGATTTATTTAGCATCTGTCCATGGTAGAGGAAAACTTACTTATGGACTGCTTAAATAAACTGAGCATATACAGGTGCATGGGGACTGACAGGAAATATTCTGAGTGTGCTGAGGAAGTTGGTTGATGTTTTGCAAGGCTGTTTTCTGTCATCCTTTGAAGGGTTACAATTATTAGGAGAGGTCCTTAATAATTGGAAAAACAAGTATGGCAACCATCCTCAGAAAAATTGAGGAGTATTTGTGGGAGCACAGGGCAGTCAGCTTCACCTCAGTCCCTGGGAATATGATGAAGAACGTCCTTATGAATGCCATTTCCAAACACATGGAGGGCAAAAAGTGATGAGGAACAGTTATTGTAGATTTACCAAGGGCAAATGGGTTTTCTAGCAACCAGGTAACTTTGCTGTTTGAAATGGCTAGGCCTGTGAACAAGGGGAGAGCAAGGGATTGTTGGTTTACCATGACCTTAGTAAGGCTTTCAACGCAATCATCCATAGTATCCTTAGAGCCCAGTTGGAGAGATGTGACCTGGACAGACAGACTGCCAGGTGGGTGAAAAACTGAGTGGATCATTGCACTGACTGTGCAACCTCCTCTAACTTGAAAGTTAGCTCTACTATAAACAGAAGTTGGCCTAGATGATCTCCAGAGGTGTACCGTACAACCTAAGTATGTTCTGCAATTCTGAGATGAGAGTAGGCTGCTCTCCACGCACCTGCATGAAAGCACTTTCAAGCTGATCTTGGCCAGCAAACACTAGTTTTATTGTTCTTTCATAGGGATTTGTAGAAATTTAGTAGTTAGCTTTTTCCAGACTAGCAGTACTGCACATAAAATACACAGTGCTCAAGTCAAATGTATCTTTTCATTAAAACTCACGTTAGTTAGCAAAGAGATGATCATACTGCTCTTTCTGAAGCCTCTGTGAGCAAGTGAGGAGGAGCGGGGCATGCTGAGTGGCACCTATTGATGTCAGAAAACTCTTGCAGTTAGAAGAAAAGGTCTTGACTAAAATGAGATGATACGGTTTTTAGAAGTGCCTTCCGTAGTTCACTGGGTTTAGAATGATGCTAATAGAATGGAATCATTAAGGTTGGAAGTGACCTCAAGGATCATCTAGTCCAACCATCCCCCCACCACCTATTACCCACTAAACCACGTCCCTAAGTACCATAT
>VWZZ01008509.1:64625-78474 GCA_013399095.1 Psophia crepitans
CACCAGGCGGGTCACCTGGTCGTAGAAAGAGATGAGGTTGGTCAGGCAGGACTTGCCTTTCACAAACCCATGCTGGCTGGGCCTGATCCCTGGGTTGTCACGGACATGGCACGTGATTGTCCTCAAGATGACCTGCTCCATGACCTTCCCTGGCACCGAGGTCAGGCTGACAGGCCTGTAGTTCCCCGAAACACCATAACCATAACCACCATAAACACCATTGCTTAACTCATAAGCAATCATGTGGCTTCTCACAGAGAAGGGTGGAACCCTTGGCAATGGGATTGTGACCCTCTTTTAGCCTTTTTCAGGCAATTATTGGCCAGAACTATCCCAAAGACTGATTGTTGGCACAGTACAGCCTTGATCTCTTTTGTGTGTGTGTTGCTGCAGAGGAATGACAGCAGCTAAAATTTGTGCTTTGATATCAACATTAGGTACCTTACTTGTTCTTGACGAAGGGAGGCTGCTGATGCCTCACAAGCTACTGTTGGGTGTTCACAAATTTAGGATAATTGTACTAAAACCGTATTTGGTTGTATATATTAAAAATGTTTCACAGGCACAGTTCTTATTTGATAACAAAAATTTTAGACTCTTCTGGAACATGTTAGCCATGCACCACAGAAGCATTTGTGAATGTGCAAAGGAGAAGAAAAAAACTGACGGCAATGCTAATTTGTTCCTTTTTCATGGTTATGAGGCCATCTCCATGATGAAGCAGTCATTTTCTTCATTCTTTCTGAAGGTAGTGGGAAATGGATCCAGATTTCTTGAGGCCAAAGTGAGTCAAGCCCCTCCAAATATCTTACTTTGACCGTGAATTATCATAGCGGTCATGAGCGGGCAGCACTTTCAGAGCTGCCAGTTTATGCAGCTAGAACTGCCATCAGACTCTAGCCCTCGCTGGTAGGAGTGTAGAACAAAAAATGTAGACTTGATTGGAAAAATCTCTGAAATCATACTAGTGACCCTGAACAGAATCCAACAGTGCTGAAATGGTGTTTTAAGATTATTTGTGCATATATATATATGTGTGTGTGTGTGTAAAAATCTAAGTAATTTGAAATAAAAGGGGGGAAATTTCTAAATTTCTCTAAGATTTTTCTTGGTTTGTATTGATCAAGAAATTGCCAGACAGAAGTTTCTGATGGATAACTGGAGAAAGATCCAGTGCCATAAGTACTTACTATCTTTTTATCTGACCAATTAGGGTTTGATTTTATTTTTTTTTTGGCTGACTATTCAACTTCTTGTACAGTAGATCCACTGTTGTATTCCTGTTTGAAATTGCATGTGTTAATTTTAATTTTAACATACTACATAAATTCCTTCTTGAAATTGTTTCACTCTGTTACGAATGTTGTCCAAGAGTATCTCTCTAAAGACAGTGGCTGACAGCATTTATAGAAGCGCATATGCTGCTGGTGCTGTGGTGTTAGCAAAGCTGTCGGTAACTGCTTATTTTCGTTGTGCTAACGCAATGAAGAATTGTTTTGTGATTAGTCCCTAACTTTTAGAGGACAGCTAGAAGTGTGTTGTAGACTTCATTGGTGATCTTTTGTGGCTTGGTTTATGCAGGAGATCAGACTGACTAATTAAAGCGAGGTGGTTTTTTTTTTAATGGACTTAACTTTTTGTGAGCATGATCTAATACCAAACAATTCGTGATCTTAATATGAGTTTTGTGGGGCTGGACAAGCCATTTGGTTTTTCCATGATGCTTTGGCTGTGTGTATAGCAAAGGGAAGTAAAAATATACTGTGGAGACAGAAAGCAGAGAAACCTTGAAATGCTTCAGGCTGCCAGGTGGAAGGAGCTATTGCCTTGGGCGGTACACGAGGGTGGAAGTACACGGGTGTCCTGTTTGTATGGCTGTCCCTTCTTTGTCACAGAGCAAAACCTCAGTACTACATGACAGTGCTGTGTTCATGGACCACTGCACAACGGTTGTCTCCTCCTCTTCTGTTTACAGGGTGGATCACTTGTACACGTTTTTTGTTCAGTGGTCACCAGAAATATATGGGAAAGATGCAAAAGAGCAAGGTTTTGTCGTGGTAGAAAAGGAGGAGCTTGACATGATAGACAACTTCTTCAGTGAGCCCACAACTAAAAGCTGGGAGGTGAGTGCTTTCTGCCACCATATGAAGCACGGGCATGCCAAGTGTGCATCCCCTGTTAAGAATCTCAGCACTTGCTCTTTTGATGATTTTTATGGTGTTTCTTTAGAATGCTTGATGTTTCACATAGAAGTTTCCTTACGGCTTGTGTCTGTGTAACAAATGTACTCATATTCCTTCAGTCCTTTCTTCTCTCTCTAGAAAGAGCAAACTGGGAGCTCTGTGATACGCAGCCAGCAGAAGTTACGTAAATATTTTGGTTATGTGATGTTAGCCTGTTGCAAAACTATACAGGTGTATCTTTTCAGTGTTGCTAAATTCACCTTGTATTTATATGTGACAAACAAAACCTCCAAAATGTATGTGTACACATAACCAACAGAGATTCCTGTGTGCTGGCTGAAATGGATTAGTATATGATGTGCCATACCCTTGCTTCTCAGGGGCACGCAGCAATACTGTTTGTAAAATTGATAGGTGTTGGACTTTGGCTTTTTCTTGTGGGATCTTTTGCAATCTGTTTTAACTACTTAACATGCCTGTGATCATTATCTGTCTGTCTCTTGTGCATACAAAGCCTAGTTTCTAAGAGAAATAAGTTCGCACACGTTTTTTAATGATGTTTCTGAATGCCGAAGCACTGCTGTGCTAAAGATACCCGTTAAATTAAAAATCAAATAAATCCCTAAGTGGGAAATATCTTTGTGATTTAAAAAGTGACCTGATTCTTTGTCTATAAGCATAACTTTGTCTTGAAATTTTTTTTCCCCTAAGCAGTTCTATATTTAAAGTAAGTTGTCCTGTTCAGAAGTGGAGCTTGCCATTGGAGATGTAGCAACATCATCTCTAATCCCAAATAGCTTTTATTTATATAGTTCTGTAGTTTCTTAATGTTGGTGCTTTGTGAGCTGCAAGATATTAAAAAAAAAAAGTGTCTTCATTCCTTGTTTTTCTGAGAGCTGAGTGCAGTTCTATCTTGCACTAAATTTCACTGTATTTGCATGCCATTTTCATAAAACCAAAATGAAGGAGGAGGGCCAGTGATCTGAAGAACAGAGGTGGGAGAGATCTGAACCCCACCGGGAGCTTTTCATTCATTGTTTTATTTAAATATGTATTGGGAGAAGAATTAGCTGGATATTCAAGCTTTAAAAATTGAAAGTAGGTCTTCCAGGAAGTTGCTATTGGAAGTCCAAATTTGGGCATGATTACTGTGAAAGTTTCGGTCTCCCTTGTGGGGAAACAGAAAGTGTGAGTGCAGAGAAGCATATGAGCAATTCTATCGCAGCGTGCCACGGGCAGTAGCCGTTTGTCGTGCTTGTGGGTGAGAGCTCTTGCTGCTGGAGCAGGAAGGCATAGTGGATACTGCAGAATAAACTGTTAGATGATGAAAGCGAAACGAAAGCCTTTGAATGTTCAAATTCTTTACCATGCCAGACCCAACCAGGAGGAAACTTTTGTGGAGGTATGTTAACTGTGTACCTGTTTGAACAGCATGGATCTGATACAGTACTTCTGTCAGGTGAATTTTAGCATGGTATTTTCACCCCAGTAGTTTGTTTTCTCAGTCCCATAAAATCTTTAAAAGATTTTTGTAGATGCAGTTTCTGTAGTGGTTGATTTCTTTTAATCTGTTTCTGCTTTTGGGTGGTCTGTAAATAATCTGATCTTGCCAGATCCCTTCTTTTGCAGTTGTTGACTCAGAACTTCATCCAGATGCGTGCTTCAGTTATAGACAGAATAGGTTTCTATGCAGTGAAGAGGGGGGCTTGTCTGTTTCTGGAGTCGATTTGCAATTCACAACTGTGTTAATAGATTTTTCTGTGGTGGCTTGTGTCTCTGAGTTCGGTTGCATTTTGCTACAGGTACCTGTTGCTGGTTGATTTACTGTGATATGCTCTGATTAGGCTGGTCCTTTGTGGAGCCAGGAGTTGGACTAGATGATCTTTATGGGTCCATTCCAACTCAGTATCCTGAGCTGTGATTCTATGAGTCTGTACTTCCCCTCGTGGGGGGGGGAGACTATTCCTAGAAAATAGTCTTTGAAGGAGGAGTTGGGTACTTTTGATACGATAGAAAGGCGGGGGAAGAAAAAAAATAATGGGCTGGGAGAGGAGGAGGGAAGGAAAACGATTCAGGAGGTAGAAAAAGAACAAGGATAAAAGCAGAAACACCATTTTCCTTTAACAATTTGTTAAAGTGATCTTAATTTTGCCATGCAAACCTTCCCTGAAATTGGCCATATGAAAAATGTTCCAGCACAGGATTGCTTCCAGTCTCAGAAGACCCAGGACTAGATCCCACTGAGCCTGGGCTGGAAGGGCAGGATGCAGCTGTACAGCTCTTCCAGCATCACCAACAGGAATCCCTGTACTGCCCGGGCGTGCAGGGACACGTAACAACCTTACTTCTGCAGGCTGGCTTTTGACTTGTGGTGGTCCTTCCCATCTTTTCCTAACCCTGCTGTGCGTGTTGGAGTGCTAGTGCCCAGCGCCCTGCTCGGGGCGGCTGCAGGTGACCGCGGGCTGCACATGAGTGTGTGCAGTGGACGTGTTGCTAAGGTTCCTCTGGAGATACCAGGTGTGACGGACGGTTTCAGGGCTTTGTCCTACCCATGGTGAACTCCTCATCAGTCCTGGTCTTCATGAAAAGCTGCTGCTCTGTGCTTTGTGGTGTGGTTTAATCTGCATCTGGAGTCAGTCCAGCAGATTTGTTTTCTCGCCTGTGGGGTAGGTGTGTGTGGGACCTCCAGGCATTTCTTGGCAATTGTCTCGACTTTTGACAGCTTCTGCAAGTTCAAGCAGTGATCGTGAAGGTGTGGAGGACTTAAGCAAAACTGTGTGTGTAACATGAAAGTCCTTTGGAAGCCATATTTGCAGGGAGATGTGTGGCAGTGATGCAGTGTGCTCTGCAGCCACATCTTGGGTACAGGCTGCCCAGAGAAGCTGTGGCTGGTGGTGCGCTCATGGAAGGAAGGCGGTTTATTGTTTCCCATTTGTTTTGTACTTAGGCCTCCTGGGTTCCCTTTTTCTTTCTCATCAGCCCCATCTCTGAGCTCTCACTGTTGTTTCCTGTTTGCCATGGTGGCACCGAGCCCTGGCTAAAGCCCAGCTGCCAGGGACAGTGTGCCTCATCTTGCCTCCCGCTGCCGTGCAGAGCCCAGGCTCCTGTCGCTCACTGAGCGCCCTGAGCTGCGCTGAAGGGTTCGCGGCTTTCCAGCTGTGCCAGATGATGCTTTCTGCTAGCCGGGAGGCCAATCCTGTCCCAGCACAGCTCGCCAGGAGCCAGGGCGCCCAGAGGGCAGCTGCTGAGGGGCGAGGCGGCGTTCCCCGCTCCGTGCTGAGCTCTGGGCACTGTGGGCGCTACCAACATGGGAGCCTCTGCCCTGCACCACCTTTGGGCTCCTGTTTGCTGCCCGTGCTGCGTGGGGTTCAGAGTTTGTCCCGCATCTCTCTCTGCATCTTGCAGACTGCAGAGTCGTTTTATAGACAAACGTTAAATGTATTGACTTGCATTCTTGTTTTGTTTCCACCTTCATGGGAAAAGGCAGTGTGGCTTACCTGTAGTTGCTGGAGGGGAGTCTGTGCTTTGTTTCATAAGTACTTAAATTCAAACTTGGTGTTAGAAATATTTATATGGAATCATCTTTTAAAATATTACAGTGTATTTTCTTTATGAAGAGTTGTAAGCAAATGAACAAATAGAAGTTTCCAAAGAGCTGTTTGATCTTTTTCAACTTAAAACGTATTTTCTAAAGACCTTGACTCTCAGAATGAGTATTTTCAAGAACTCAGATAAACTGGATGCTCAAAGTCTTAGTATATTGCCTACAATACAGAACTCCGAAATACCTGTTCAAGTTGATTTACATTTTTATTCTTTGCTCTAGTCATTCTGTTTCAATTTGTATACATAAACCCATGTCTGAGTCAGTAAATAAAACCAGAAAAAAGCTGCAGTGTTAATAAAAAGAAGACTTTAAACTTTTTCATATTCTCATGCATTAGCACCTGAGAAAATAATTATTGTGCTCAACTAGCTGCATGAGAGAAAACAAAGAAGCTTCTGTATCTTCCTAATTTAGATTCCCACAGGATATCTAGTTCAGATGCACGTAGTGCGCCTCGGAACAAATAGGTGCACTTCAGCCTTCTGACTTGGAACCAAGTATGTCTGAGACCGACCATGTGATGTCACCTGGTTACCTCAGTGTTTATTAATCCCAAAGACTCTACAGCTGTGGGGGGTCACCAGGGTGTGAAGAAATTCTGGCCATGCTGTCTTGAAGATACCATGCCAGTTAAGATTTTCCCCGTTTGGTTAAGGCTGCCTGTCCTTGATAGAACTATCCCATACAGTGGTTTTGCTCCACACAGTGTAACAGCTGAGGAATATGTTGTTTTTAAATAAATCTGCTTCAATGGAGGATTGATGGTGTAAGAGCTATGCTTCAAGCTGGACACTTGTTCTCTTGCCTCAGATCATTACTGTAGAAGAAGCGAAACGACGAAAGAGCGTTTGCAGTTACTATGAAGATGATGATGATGATACTTTGCCTGTCTTAAAGCATCACAGCGCCCTCCTGGAGAATATGCACATAGAGCAGGTATGGCTGGAAAAACCTCAAGTCTCCTTGTTAGCCATGGCTCTGTCTCTGCCGAGTGCGGGACATTCTGCCTCCTGGAGGCAATGCCAATGCTTTTTAGGAGTTCAGAAAGTTCTTAGTATGTTGGAGCGTCCGTGTGCGAGGTCCCGTTTGCTGCAGCACTGGTTCACCTGGAAAGCTTATTTTTATTTTTCGCAGCTCTGGAGTTTGAGTTGTGATATTGAGGACTGGCAGCTCTTTCGGTGCTCAGGGAGGGGCTGCCAGTTTTGAAATCTCTTTCATGATATGAATACAGGCATTTGGCCTCAGAGTACAAGGTCACGTGCATGTGGCAGGGATATTAAGCTGCTGGCATTAGCTGGTCCCTTGACAGCTGTTTTTTTGGCTCAGAAGCCCCTGCAGAAAGGGAGCAGGCTGGGGCACCACCTGTTGAATACATGTATGTAACCGTTTCCCCCTGTTCCTTGCCCAGCTTGCCCGGCGCTTGCCCGCACGAGTGCAGGGATATCCCTGGCGGCTTGCATATAGTACGCTGGAGCACGGGACTAGCCTGAAGACTCTGTATCGTAAATCGGCATCTCTTGACAGTCCAGTTCTCCTTGTCATCAAGGACATGGACAACCAGGTAAGCAGTGCTTGTTCTGAGGGGACTGGACTTAAAAGGGCAACATTATAAAAAGTGATCATTACGCAGTACTAGTCATATTGTGAAGTGACATCATACCAAAACAAGACATTGGTGGTTTATGTTTTCTACTGCTTAAACTAAACTTAGAGGCAGGAAAGTACCTCAGCACTAATAAAAATACCACACCCCAGCCTTCTAATTGCAGTGAGTGCTCGTTTTAATAGTGCCCATGGAATTACCTTCCTCAGGTATCTCCAGTTACCAAGTGTCACAAATAATCCCTCTGTGGAGGTCTAGTACTGCAGTAGCTCCTTCAGTTGGCATTTATGCTGCCGTTGCTGTCACCTGGCTTTTAACTCGCAGGGTGCAAAAGATTTGCAGGAGTACTTGCTCATCTGATGCACTTTACTAGTTTGTTCTTCTGATATGAAACACCAGCTCAGGCGTTTTTTATAAAGTATTTTGAAATATTTGGGGTTTTTTCTCTTGAGTTTTCCCCTGTTCTCAAAAGTAATTTAATTATTTCATTCTGACAGATATTTGGAGCATATGCCACACATCCCTTCAGGTTTAGTGACCATTATTATGGCACTGGTGAAACATTCCTCTACACATTCTGTCCAAATTTCAAGGTAAGTGGGTGTTCACTTAAATAAGATTTTTGGGTTCCACGTCTGAAACATTTATGAGATTTTTATGTATGAGATGGCATATTTGAGTTTAGATCATGTGCAGGCTGTTGATGAATACAGTTAATTACTCATTGCTTCAATGCAATGCTTTAAAGAGAAGTGGCTGTAATGATCTGAAGTGCCGAAAGGACAGTCTGTAAGGGTGAGGAGAGGGTTTTAAGTGAAGTGATTGAAGGGGGAAGCAGGGAGGAGTAAGAAGTGGATGGTCAAAGACTCGCCTTGGCAGGCAGCGATCTCAGGAATAGGGTATAATTTCACATGTGCTTAGGGTCACAGTGACAAGAAACCAGAGATGAGAATGCTACTGAAATAGCCCTTAATTTTCATGACTTGAGCATTTTTCAATATCAAACATGTTCCTTTTTAACAGAATGCCTGTTGATTCAGAGATGCAAGCAGAATTTTGAAAAGGATTAGGGTGCCTTGTTCATAGTTTTAAATGTGTATTGTTCCTTTACTTTCTACCTATTACCTCTACCCCTTTCTAGCCCTTCCTCCTCCCCTTTCAAGAAAAAATAAAATAGGATATAATCACACCAAAAAATACCTGCTGAGTCAGTCCCCAGTAGTTTTAGAGTACAAGAATCCTCAGAGTCATAGAATCATAGAGTCACTAAGGTTGGAAAGGACCTCTGAGATCATCAAGTCCAACCATCAACCTGACACCACCATGCCTACTAGACCATATATATTTGGGACTTTTTCTCCCCCTCAGGTATTCAAGTGGAGCGGGGAGAACACCTACTTCATCAACGGAGACACCAGCTCTCTGGAGCTCGGAGGTGGAGGGTGAGTGAATGTTTGTTTTTGAAATCATGTAGCTCATTTATTTTTTTCTTCTTTCATGAGAATAGGGACCATGGTAGTTGCAAGAAAAACTAATCAGTAAAATGACTGAACTTACTTGTAGTAAGCTGCTTAGGGCAGATACCTCAGCAGTCTGATTTCTGTTATAGTCCCAGAGCAATTTCCGTTGCTCAGAGTGACTGGTGGTGGGCAGGCTTTTTTTGGGTTGTTTTTTTGAGATTGGAAGAAAACCAACAGATGTTTTGGGTAGATACATGCCTCATTGCTGAAGTGGTTTGCCACTGGAAGATAATCTTTAATGGCAGTTTTGTCATCAGCTTCTACGGTTTCATACATGGTCCTTACTAAATTGTCATTGTTCTGTTGCCACGCAGAGCAGGGATACAGACAGTGCGTAATCGGGTTCTAAATTTCAAAGGTCAGCAAGTGTGAAACCAAGGGCTAAGGCTATACGAGTAACTAAAGCTGACTGCAGGCTGCCCCGCGGGCATCTGGGCATGGTGTTGCGCCGGGAGTGTATAACCACCCCTACTCCTCCCCCTAAACCAGAAGGGGCCATGCTTACATCCAAACAGCCTGGGAAGGGACCCTGACGTCCGTGTCCTGCTGTTTGTCACAGCCGCAGCCGGTGGTGGGAACAGCCGGATGGCACGGCAGGGCGCACGGGTGCATGCTCGGTCCTGCGCTCTGCCCCGCTCGCTGGCGAGGGGACTGCTCCGCGAGCTTCTTGGCAAGTGCTTTGCCAGGATTGAGCTCTTCACATTTGGTCTGAGAGATCTGCAGAATTAGCTAGATTTCCCCTGTATCGCTCCTCTGGTTGTTTCTAAAGCTTCCAGTATTCTATCCAGTATTCTATTCTATATAACCTGGAGTTTGTGGTGTATTTCCTTTCTAGTGGCCGGTTTGGCTTATGGTTAGATGCAGATTTGTATCATGGGCGAAGCAACTCCTGCAGCACCTTCAATAATGACATCTTATCTAAAAAAGAAGATTTCATAATACAAGACGTAGAAGTGTGGACATTTGAATGAAAAACGGACTGCCTTAAGGACTGGATCCATTAGGCACTTAAACGCTAACTAGAAGGTGCAGGCTGCCTCACAATGTTACACGCTTTTTCCTCAAGTTTGTACCGGAGCATGACTACGCAAAAAAACCTAACCAACCAACCCAAGGTAAAACAGAGCTGGTTTTGAGAGGCAGTAAAAGACAGAACAGTAGGAGATCAGTTTGAAGTGTTTTTTACTTCCTCCTCCCAACACCCTTCCATCGAAGATACGATGGTTATGAAATCGTTCACGGTGTGTAAGTTGAAAACTTTTTCTGTAACTGTGAAAAAGATCCTGTGGGAGAACTATTAACTATCTAGTACATTCCATGTGTATTTATGTTCAACGTACAAATGCTAACCAAAAATAAAAGGTTACTTTACCAAAATCTGCAGCATACTGTTTGCCATGGAGAAGAATCAGAAATATGTGTACACAGCACTTAAGGGAACATGTTTTTTAAATCTCTTTATTTATTGTTATTGCATAGTAGGGTTTTTTTGTAAATGAGTTAGCTATGAGTTTTTTCTTTTGATGTTTAAAATCTCAATTTGATAAATAATTACTATTCAGGTAGGTTTCATATGCATTCTGAATCAATTTATTTGATTTCTGAAGTTAATTTTTATATTTTTATTTTGTAAATGAGATTTGGTTTTCATTTTACCCTAACTAGAGGGTTTGTTTTCTGGCAGAAACACTTGAGTGCATAATTCTGTTTGGGGTGGTTTTTTGCTGAGATGAGGGAGGTGGATAGTGCTTCTTATGAGCTCTGCCACCAGGTTCCTGTTACTGGATTATTATTTTGGTGGTGCCTGGAGACACTGGGCAGACTGCCACCTGGTAGAGACTGTATCAGCTCTCAGGCAGCCAACAGAATTGGGACAGCGTGCTTGGAGCATCTGCCCCAGTATTGTTTGACTGTTCACAAAGGACATTTCTAAGAGAGGACTGCTTTTCTGTATCACCACCAAATGACTCAAAATAAGCCACCCACTGTGCTTTTATGAGCACTTCTCTACAAAATGAAGAATAACTGCTTTGGTAAAGAGAAAATACAATTTACGTTTAGAGAAGAAAGCTATTTCCCTAACATGCCAGGTCATGTTAGGGTAATACTTGTTTTCTTAGTGATTATATATATGATTTCCTTCCTGAAAAAGACTTGAAGCAACAGGCTGGCTTAAGATTTGACAGGCAACTGAATATTCTTCTTTGCTTTTCATGAAATAATCAGATACTTTTTCCCCTTCCCCCCTCAACACTGAAAAGACAGGACTGCATGTTACAAAATGAAAATTGTGGTAATAGAGGGTGTGTGACAGAGGACTGCCAATCTTCACCGTTTGCTTAAGAATTCTGCTTTCCCATTACACTGTGGTGGTGTTCACAGTGTAACCAGACCCAACCAACATTAGGACGCCGCCCTGTCCTTAGACTTGAACGTGTGTCAGTCCTGAGAAAGGCGGGCTTTAGAAATGGTGGTATGCTTCCATGCATCAAGCAGTACAGCCTAATTTTGGAATGTTATCAACTGAGTAATACAGCTCAATGTAGTTACTGTTCTTCCCATTTTGAATAGACAAAAAGAAGCGCAGCCAAGTGGTTTTCTTTCAGAAGCATTACTAAATCTTAATCCTGCACAGAAACCTCACAGTCTAAAAGCCAATGCTATATACAGTAAGCCTGTAACACGCTGCACGTGAGCTTTTCACACTTCCCTTCTGTGTGGTCTACTACAGCCATAAATAAAGTCCCTATTGGTAGTGCTGTAAAAGATTTTGGAAGTTGCTAACAGTATAACGCTTTGAAGATACCAGGAATATCTGATACTGTTTGCTCTTTTAAATGGTGGCAGACCACTTAATAGTTAAAAAAACCCACCAACAACAAAACCAGTAAATCAACCAAGTTCAACATTTTACATACATTTCACTATTGCTATCTACAACTTACTCCATTATATTATCTTTGTCAGAGCATATCTAAACGCTGTGGTCTATATTCGAAACAGTGTTGTTCAATCAAAATTCTGTGACCCTTGAAACTATGAATATTGAATATATGTAATGCAGTGCTATCACAATATTTTCAATAAAGGAATTTATGCATTCAGAAACTTGTTGGATATGTTTTCTATTCACAAACTTTAGTGAAGTTAAAGATGAAAGGATGCGGCTTAAGTTACAGGTTATGCTGACAAATGCCTGTGCCTCCCCTCAAAAAGAGAATTCCAGCAGTATGATACTTGAAAAGCATGGCTAAGAAGGTGAGGGCTTTTGGGTTTTGTTTTCGTTTGGGTTTGTGTTTTGTTTTTCTTTCTTGTGTGGTATGGCATCTCCTAACACAGAGCCGTGTTTTGAGTTCACTCCAAGACAGACTGTGACAAGGAGGTAAGGAATAACAGTAATCCTGTTCCAGTTTAACGGTAGTTTAACCAGTACTCACTGCTTCTCTCAGCTGTAATGAATGATACGTATTCATTCACTCATCTGTTTTGATCATCCTGTTCCCAGAAGTCAAGTCCACATACATAATTTTTGCATGCACCCTTTCTAGGATACTAAACTGCTGATGTATTTGTCTTTCTGTCCAAGCAAGACGGAGGCATACAATGTCTTAAAAGTACTTGGGGTTTGGCTTTATGGCACACGGAGGTGGCAGTAAGAAAAAATACATCTATGATTGCGCATGAAACGGAACAAGCTTGCTGTCTGTGAACCTTGCTTTGAGTGCAATGGCAGCAAGAATTTTCTTAGTGTAAAGTAAGAGGAAAATTACAGCTGCTGGTAATTCTTCTCTCAGGGTTCAAAAGGTTGTTCTTGCAGTGTGAAGCATATGTACTGTAGTGGTACTCAGGTAAAGATTTTTGATTCAGAACAGTGTTGAAACGCTCGTTCACAGTAGGGCCTGTAAGTCCCCGGGTAAGTGCGGGTTCCGGTGCCGGGTTTTGTGCCAGATGCTTTGCGCAAAGCTGAGTTTAGAGCAAAGTGCAGCCCGGTTACTTTGAGAATAATCCTCATGTGTGAACTGTCAAAATTTCACTTGCCCGTTTGTGGCAGAGAAAGGGAGCGGGTTAGCTCATTGCAGAGGGATGGCCTCGTGCTCCGCAGGTCAGCAGCTGCTGGCACATGCGCTGCTTCGGGTAGAGTAGCTAACCGTGTCCTCCTTGTACAAGCACAGCTCGCTTGCTCTGAAATGAATGTTTTTTAAAACCCTCATTTTAAATTTGGCAGCACCGGGGCTTATCGTCTGTGGGATGGGTACTTCGTGCCATTTGGGCTGCACAGAGAACACAAACGTTGATGTTCAGTGGTCGGGGTTCTGCAGCTCTGCAATGGGGATCTAACGAACAGCACAAGGGATTTCAGATACAGGTTAAGGAAACGTTTCTAGAGGTTGAAGGTTAGCTACCAGTTAGAGATACCCTCTGCTGGCTTTGGAAGGAGCTGTGATACAATGAGGGTGGTGAGGCACTGGTACAGGCTGCCCAGAGAAGCTGTGGCTGCCCCCTCCCTGGCAGTGTTCAAGGCCAGGCTGGATGGGGCTTTGGGCACCCTGGTCTAGTGGAGGGTGTCCCTGCCTGTGGCAGGGGGGTTGGAACTAGATGGGCTTTGAGGTCCCTTCCACCCCAAACCATTTCTGTGATTCCACGATTTGAATGAGCTCAGAATGCATTCAGGGGTTACTCTTACTGCCGGTTTGTACCTGTTGCAGCAAAAGCTTGCGGTCAGCCCCGTGACGGACTCCTGCTGCCGCCTCGCATGTAACTCGGTGTGCGGCTGAGAGCTTTCCTTCCAACCGCCCGGTTAGAAGAGCCGGCCCGTGTCAGTGCTGCCTGAGCCGTGCAAGGCGTCGTGAACCAAACCCGGGTTTACGCCGGGGTGACGGCGGCGCTGGCCCTGGCCCAGGCGCGGGGGGTGAGTGGGAGGTGGCGGCCCTGCCGC
>VWZZ01008509.1:81635-96678 GCA_013399095.1 Psophia crepitans
AGGGTCCCCCGCGCTTTCAGGGAGATAGGAGCGCAATGTTGGCCCGAAAGGCAATAGCTTGCTGTCTTTAAATGTTAGCACAAGGGCTAGAAACCTTAAAGAGGGCGCCCGGGAATCTGACTGCAGAGGTCAGCTGAGGACACAGGGGTGCTTACAAGCCTTTCCCTAGGCTGGCTCCAAAAACCTTAAGGTTTTGGCTGGTAACTTCATACATAACATTAAGTATCACGCTGATACGGGGAGGATGGACTTTGTTCCTTCCTCTTTGCCAGTATCCTCCTCCTAATAAATTTAATTCGTTTGCATTTGTCTTTAGTATGAAGACCTTGTTTGCTTCAGAGATATCAAACCCGGTGCCCCCCACCACTATCTGGTGGTGCCGGTGGAGCACATGGGAAACTGCAAGACACTGAAGACAGAGCACATACCCTTAGGTAAGGCTGTCAGTGTGTCTTTAACTTAAAGGAAGATGATTTTGCACAGCCTTAAATAGTGCGTTTTCAAGTAAATTACACCTTTGAGCAGCATCTGGTTGAGGAGGAAAACCTGGAAACAGATGTTGTGAGTGACTGTAGGTAGGGACTTACCCTTCCTGGGAACTTCCACATGCCCTTCTAGAATAGCACATTTTTTTGTGCAGTTCCCGATAAACATGGCATTAGTGTGTGAATTCTCTTTTGTTTGCACGTGATATAGACGCCTCGGCACTTCAGTGGAACTGCGTCTTTATTTTCAAAGCATTCGTGTGCTGCTTCACTGTGTTTTCTTAGATATATATACAATATAAAAGTATATGAAAAATTATAGAGGAATTTTATAAAATGTGTATTTTAAAGCAGGCACTAGATTATTTTTCAGGAAAAAAAGGAAGTGAGAGAAGAAAGAGGATCCAAATAAGCTTCAGTAGTTGTTGAAAAGATGAAATTCTAAAATATTGATGCTATGATTTATTGTTGATAGGCTTTTTTTTTTCATGAAAACATTGTCCTGGTATTTGTTTCACAAGAAATGCCTAGCTGAGAGTGTTGAGTACAGAAGAGGCTACAGCTGTACAGGTATGAAGAGATTCCACCTTAGGGAAATTGACTGGTGATGCAAGAAGAGACTTACAGTTGCATGTTGCAAATCTTGCATCACTGTCTTTCTCTTCTAAATGTAGGGTAGTTTTCTCCAGAAAATCCTTCTGTGTGCGCTTGGCTTCAGGACAATTCCTTAGACTTTTGCCTTGAGTTTTTGTATTAGGGTTGTTTCATTTCTCAGTGATACTGTAACAAAACTTTGTCCTAGTAATAAATAGGACTGACAGTTTTATTTTAATTTAAATTTGTGTACCATCTCTGAAACTTCCTAATTTATGTCAGGCTGCACAGGACCTAGAGATCAAAGTCCTGTAGATAGATAGAGTACTGGAATTAGTGTAATTGTCATCATTCTGACCAGTCAGTATTTGTTGGGTTTTTTATAAGGGTGTGGCTTTGGCCAAAGGTCTTAGAATAATACCACGCTTAAAAGCATCATTACAGTGGAAATTGGTAACAGTGGCAATTTTCATGTCAATCACTGCACAACACTCTCTTGACAATTTTTATTATGAGTAGCTGCAGTATTTCTATTTTGAAAAAAATGTTTGTGATCTCAGCGTAATCAGTGTGTTGAAGTTAATATTCTGAAGAATACCTTTTTTTAATTACTTGATGACATGTGATGTGTAAAATATAACTTAAACATTAAATAAAATTTATTTATTTTCAATAGTGAAGAGGATGATGGAAGTTGGAAAAGCTGTCCTCCAGGGAAATAATTTTAGTGACTTGAATGATGTAAGGTATGTAACGGAAACCTTCTGCATTTATTGAGTTTTTTTTTTACTTTTCAGAATGTTATTTTTAGAGATGGTGGCAACAACTGCAATATGATTTATTGAAGGAATCTGGTCTGCATTCACTTGTCACATGACTTCTCAGGTAGAATGTGCTGGCATTGAATATAAACTCCTTTTTTCTGATGAATTTCCAGCACAGATTGTGTTCCAACTCTGAGATTCTTTCTTGACCGCATCTTGGGATAGAGCGGGCACTTCAAAGAACTTATCTAAAAGGCTGCTCTTCAATTACATGATGAAAATATGCTCTAAGTCCTAGGTTCCAGAAGAGAGGTAAACTTTGTCCTGTACAAGCAGGGCACTGCATTGTCTTTCAGTCATACCGGCATTCATTTGGTTTCAGTGCTGCCTTTTTAGTTTAAGCCAGTGCCTTTGATAGCCAAAGTAAATTGTAACATAATTAAAGTAGTGTAGAGTATAGGGAGCCGGACCTTCATGATTACAATAGGAACAAACTACATTCATCTAATGATAGTTGGGTTTCCATCTGAAAACTAGATATAGTTAAGGTAAATTTGAGTTTTAAATTCTCCTTTTTAATAAAATTTCTTAAATACAGAGGAGGAGGTTGTGGGGTTTTTGGAAAGGTTCCTTGCGATCATAGTGAAGTGAAAGGGCATACTTTTGTTCCTGCCTTTATGTGCAGGGAAAATGTAATGAGTTGAGTTGTTAATTCAGTTGATCATGTTAAATAACTAGTGATGTTCCACTTCTTCCTGAATTAACATCACTGGGGTTTTTTTTGTTTGCTTTCCTTTTCTGAAGAATGGGTTTTCACTGCCCTCCATTCTGCTCAATATCCCACTTGCATCTTCACGTCCTGGCCCCAGCCAGTCAACTCGGATTCTTATCCAGGCTCGTGTACAGAATCAATTCCTACTGGTTTATCACGGTAAGTGTAAGGCAGGTGAGCTTTTTGGTAGGTTTCCAATTGCAAGCTGAAAAAGTGATGTCTTTCTAACATTATAACTATGTCCAAAAATGACAGCTGAGCAATGATTTTTGTCATTACTGTAAGTATTAATTATGTGCATTTTGCATTAACTATTTCATGGAATCACAGAATGGTTTGGGTTGGAAGGGACCTTAAAGACCATTTGGTTCCACCCCCCTGCCATGGGCAGGGACACCCTCCACTAGACCAGAGAAAACATAATGGTAAAAACCTTAATGTTTATGCTTATTAAGGGGAATGGAGTGGCAATAACATGAATGGCAAACAGCACGGTAGTTCTGGGTCTGATGTGTAGCTTAGGACAATGCGATGTGCTTCTGAGGACACCTTGTAACTGTTTGTTCTTTAATTATAAAGGATATATTCAAAAGGATTAGACTGTATTGTACAAACCCTGGGTCATCCAATTTAGGTGAAAAACGTGTCTGCCTAATCATTACTTTCATCAGTTCACGTGTTTTTTCTCATCCTGTCACCTTTAGACTAGAACAAGTATCTGCTTTACAAAAACATTGTTGGTACTAATTTATGTCAGCAGAAATAAGCAGTGAGAGAGAACTGACACTGATTAAATCAGTTTGGAGATCTCTCAAGGATTAAAGGTTGCTCTCACTGCTTTGACTCAGCAAAGAACTGATCCTTGCAAGGTAGCCACGGCATCCTGTGTCATTGCGCAGCCCCCAAACACAGTTGCTGAAAAAGGTCTGTCTCATCTAAAGAATATAGGCAGCCTCTTACTTATAGAGAAAAAAAACTCAGTTTCTTCACAGTGGTACCTCACTGGAGTTCTCACCGAGCTTGAAAAAAGCAGACGCGTCTCTGCTGTACTGTAGAGCATCACGCAGATATTTGGCCCTCACATAAGTACGGCTGTGCAGTTTTACTGCTCGCTGCCTTGGCTTAGCTCAGGGAGATCCGTACCGAGTCTGGTTCTCTAGAATGCATGCACTTCGGAAGATATGTTGCCCTGTTGTCAAGTTGGAAAATGTTCCTGAGTTGGTTTTGGTTTGGTTTTTTGTTGGTATTTTTTTAATTATAATGCCTTGAATGTGACACTTGTTTAAGAATGCAAAACAAGATTCAGATGACTTCATTTTCAGTTGTTCCATGCTTTATCTAGCTTTATCTGCAAATAAACTTCAAGAGCTACTTCAGTCCTGTTAAGTTGTTCTTACCCTAAGTAGCTGACTGCATTTTTACTGCATGTATTTAAAACACACCAAACTGAAGCTTTTCACCTTTTAATGTGACTTCTTTGGAGATCTTGGTAAACTTCAAGCACTACTTCAAATTAAAATATGAATTCAGTGGGACTGGCAGAAATCAGGCTGGCGGTGAGCGGATTTGTTTCAGGAGTGCCCGTGCTGGTCCCCGTGAGCCCCGTTTGGGCTGCCAGAACAGCACTGGCAGGCTTCCTTCTGCCCTGAGCCGTTCTGAGGGCTCTGTGGGCTGGTGCTGTTTCGTATACAAAATACAGCTGTCCCAGCTACGCGCTAGATGAATAAATAGCCATATGATGAGAAAAGTATGTGTGAGCATAGTGACATAACCAAAGAATGGATGTATGTCTCATGACATGAGCCACATCCCTGAGTGCGCTCCATCCCTCAGCAGCATATTGTGGCTGGTGTGCAGCTTGGTGGGTGATGAGAGGCCACAGCACGCCGTTTTGGCGCGTCTCCCAAAGAATTCAGGTCTCACAGCTTGGCTGTTCTGAGCACTGCTGTCTTCTGAGGTCTTTGAAACCACACTGCTTTATCTGCTATTTATTTTCTCAAATGTCCACTGACTTTCATAGGTTCTGGTTCCTCTTCTGATCACCTAATGGGAGTTTGATGGAAACTGTGAGAGAGAGTCTGCTGCTTAAAGCAATCATCGTATTCTGCTTCTGTTGTATACTTTGTCTCTAAAAATGAGAAGTAAATGCTCTGTCAGTATCACTATTTTTAAAGTGCAGTTTTCAGTAAGCTGAAGGTCCACAGTGTAGGTAATGCATTGCTTTCTCTCTTTCGTAGGCTGAACAACTGATTGAGCGACTGCAAACTGAAAACGCTGCCAGTTGAAAGCGCTCTTATCCTGGTGTCGCTAGGCAGTTTGTTCTTTGTCTTTGAACTCTGATTTAAGGTTGCGCAGTTTGATGTTGCCAATAACATACCAGGACACGAAAAAAAAAAGCAGCTTTAATTCCTTACGAGGAGATACACACGTAATTTGTACCTGCCAGCTTAATTCTCCCATTTGGAGACCTCAGTCTGTATAATTCTGACAGTAAGGTGATGCACTTCATTATAATTTTATATTTGTGTATATATATATACATGCATCACACACGCGCGCGCACATGCAGAGAACTTTTCCAGTTGAAGGCAGGGTATAGCAGCAGAATGTATTGCAACTAAGGCAACAAACTGCTACCAACAGCATGTACGTGGTACCAAAGGGAATATCTGTTGCAGAATTCAGCTTTTATTTTAAAGGTGCGTTGTTCTGTGATTGCAAGTAATGTTTAAAATGTTCACGTTTCCATCTGTTTTCGTGTGATATGTAACTTGTGCCTAGTTCTTACTAGGTACATTGCTGAAAGTACACTACTAACTTTGTGGAGCTAAACCACTTTAATATATTACCTGTCTTTAAATGTTAATACAACAGGTGCCCAAGATGTGATAATGCTATATAACATAGAATATAGCTTAAATGTATGTTTAAGTGGTTGTATGTTGGACTTGTTTCCCTCTTACGTGCACAACATTTTAAGTTAGTTATTGTATGTTTACAAAAAATGATGCGAGAGTTCAGAGGAATTAATCTAATATGCCGCTCTTCTGCATGATGGTAGGGGAAAAGAATTCCAGAGTTCTAGATGGTTCTGATACTCTTCTCACTGACAGTCCCTTTGCATTACTAATGCCTTGGCTGAATTTGATTTCTAAACGAAATCATAAGAGAAATGAGTCTTTAATGCAGTGACGATGTGGCAGGTTTGCATCAGAGCCATGTGATTTGAATTTGGGGTAGCGTGGGCTCAGCCCAAAACTGGAACGTGTCGGGTTGCTGTGTGAACCTTTGCTGCGTGGCCCTGACCAGCACTGCCAGCGCTGTCTGCCAACGCCATATTAAGGCAGGCTGTTTGGAAGTTCAGACTCCAGAAAACATGGAGTGGATTTTCTTCCTTCACAGAGCCTTGCGGTGCCTCGCTAATCGAGTGTCTTGGCTGATGCATGCAGACGCAGCTGGGGTGATGACGGTCTGTTGCACCTGCAAGCGTCCCTGAAGGTAACCTTCTCAGTGGTTTCCAGTGACCCAGCACCCGTTGCCTTAGTGGTACAATGCATGGTACTGTAATGTTCTCAGCGCAGACTGTACGCACTGCTTCAGAAAGTTCACAGCCCTCTGAAGAGCATTGTCTACCCAGAAGAGTTCACACCTCTCTCTTCTGTAAAATCTAGTTCCAAATGTCTTGCAGTTCTTATTAGTGGGCGCTCACATGTCATTTGCAGCCCTTCAGAGGCTTAATTTGTAACATTAGGTAGGAAGAGAGTGAATTAAAGCTCCTGAACTTTGCTTCTGTGCAATAGATCAGGAGGTCTGAGCTGGCTCCTAGCTTTGTGAAATACCTGAACATGAAGATCTTTCAAGAGTTAATGCTGTGTATGTGTTCTGAGTTGTAATTAATTTATGTAATTGTACTTAACTGTGACATGTAATATTTAAAGTACCAACATGAACTGTGGTCAGAAAGGATTAATAAGCAGAATAAATGCTAATCTTGGAATGATCTTTGTGTGCAATGGAATAGTGGACTGTGGGGGTTGACCCTGGATCGCCCTTTGTTTGCTCTTCACCCTTGACCCTTGTGGGATGGGAGAGAGAATAGGAAGAGCGAAAGTGAGGGAAAGAGAAAAAAAACAAGGTATGCGACATAAAGGTATCACTCATGACCGCCCACAAGCAGCCGGCAGCAATGGCTGTTCCCACTCTGCCCAAAAAATCCCCAAAGCTGCCTCTCCTCAGCTTTTATTGCTGAGCGTGCTGTCATATGGCACGGAATATCCCCGCGGGTCGCTTTGTGTCCGCTGTGTGGGTTGTGCCCCCTCCCAGCCCTTTGCCCACGGGAGGGGCAGCGGGGCAAGCGCAGCCTTGAGGCGGTGCAAGCGCTGCTCAGCAGCCGCCGGAACGCTGCTGTCTTACCCACACCGGCTTCGTCACAGGCCCCAAACGTGGCACCTGATGGGCCGCTCTGACGAAAATGATCTCCATCCCAGCCAGACCCAGTACGCTGTCAAGCGCAAAGCTCAGCTTCTACAGCTTGTGTTTGAGAAGGGTCCCAGTAACGACAGTGAGGCTGGAAAGGTACGAACCAGGGTACAAACTAGCTTCCAAACTTTTGCTCGTGAGCAATATGGGGAACTCAACTTGTTTCTGACAGCAGCAGCTAAAACAATAAAGCACTAAGCAGAGACACGTTAATTACTGAGATGAATGCTCAGTATCTCATTAGTGTTTTTCAGTATAGAACGGTGTTCCATTTTCCTTCTGTAGTGACAAGCATTCTCAGACTCAGCAGATAATTTTTTTAATTAGGCGAAGAACTATTTTCCAAGAGCCTATCCTGATGCTTTGAATACGCTTCAGAATTACGGGCTGGCCCCCAGAAGAGGCAGTAGGCGGACACCATTAACTGTGTCACCCCCTTCTACAGCAGCATTAGAGGATCATTTTAAAATTTCCAAAATCATCTGTAGAGTCTTCCAGTGCGCAAGGATCAATAAAACACTCTTGGAGAGAGAACTCAGCAGCTCTTACTCTCCAAGAGCCCGGAGAAGCAAGGGGAAGCTGCTTAGCCACTGCCCCTGGCTCCATTGTTCTTTGCTCCAGTATTAGCAGTCCTGAGAAAAGCTGCTTTTTTGACTACAGATTTAGGACTGACAAAGCTTTATTTGTGCTCTTTCGCTCGATTGTTTTACATAAACTCCCAACCTAACGCGAACCCAGAGAGTGACGCTTTTATGCTGAAGTACCAACTGCTCCCTCTGAAAGGATGAAACAGACACACGTACAATGCTGTTAAATGTGGAATAAAAAAAATAAGGTTTGTGTTTTGATTAGGGACAGCATTTTCAGTGAGCTTAAATTGGGAATAGCTCCTCAAGCTATTCTGAAGTCTTCTTAAGTTGTAAATAAGAGCATAAAACCAGGGGCAAACCAGTGAAACTGTATTTGAAATTTGACAAACTTGGAAACAAGAAAATGCTGCGTTAAAACTCACTACATGTCACTTCACACTGATCTGCACCATCCACTGACACGCTGAAGCACTTTCAGTGTTTGACAAGACAAAACTCAGATGAGTCCTGTACAACGTACAGTCCAAACCAGATGCAGAATCCGTAGGCTTCACATGGAAGAAGAGGAAAGAGCCCTGAAGGAGCTGGAAGTTTAGGAGAGATGTGAAGAGCTGGAAGTTACTCTGACCTTTTGGAAGATCAGAGTTTACTTACTACAAATAATCTGAAATACTAAAAAGCTTCACATGCTACAATGTTTGTAAAAATAATTTAAAATTCTGTTCCATTCACTCTAACGGGAGCCTACTGCAAAAAAAAAGCTGCCTGTTGAAAAGTTTAAATTCCTGTTTCATCTGTAGATGCTAATCTAATATCTGCATCACAGATGAGGAAGCAGAATTTTCTAAACTTTAAACTAGTAGCTAAATTGAGTCATGTGCATTAGATACGATGCATTCGTGACTATACAGACTTCGGGATTCTTTTTTTTTATTCTGGAGTGTTCCAGTGGACAAGCTGACCAACTGTATTATCTGTCTTTTAGACTTTGTTTGAAATACTGGGTATTGCTGGAAGCGGGAGTTTGGGTTTGTCAGCCTGCGTGCTGGCCCAGGGTGTAGCTTGGTGTCATCATCACTGCATGGGCACGTAGAAAGATTTCAGCCACTCTTTAGAGAAGGCTTATCTAAAGCTGGCAGGTAGGAAGTCTGGCCCTATAATTGTTTAAAAAATTCCATCCCTCTATAAATGATCATTTTTATAATAATCCTTGGTTTTATTCAAAATCGCACGATAGGGCAAGCTTTTTTTTCAGTTGCTTTCAAAGTGGGTAAGACCACTTCTTTAGGACTTACTCTGCTTCTGCTTTGATCCAAGGTGTGCTTAAAGCCCTTGTAGATGCACTCAAGTGATATTTAAACCAACCACCAGCAGGAGAGAGCGCAGCAGAGGCCATGTAAGCATCTAACGCTGACCACTTACATGGCATCGTAAGCCTAGATTCCTGCCATTTAACTATTTGAGCCAGCCTTAATTAAGGACGAGTAAGTTTATATGAGCTGGACTTGCATCTTGGGGTGCTCAGGCCACACGCTGCCTCAACTGCGTGTCTTTTAATGTATTATTTGTACAGTGCCTAGCAATGTATTAGTGTTCCTGCTATCACCATGCTCTTAGCTGGCGACACTAGAACCACCTGACGCTGCTTCCTGAGAGCTACACCAGAACTGACGGATTTCAGGATTGTTAGAATTAGACAAACTGCATTCCATAACTGTATTATAAAAAACTCGATTCATTTGAAATCAAAACATATGTCCAGGCTTTATCTAACGGGAGCTGAAATCTACTGGAGTATGCTCACATCATTTTGGTAAGAAATGCTTTTCCAAAACGCAAAGCATTTTAAATGTGTTAAGATGACAAATTACGTGTCTTGTTTGCAGCTGCAAGACACAGACGTGTTTAGGAAGGAGGGGTGGATTTGAAAACTAAGGGAACACATGCCAGCAGTGCCTGGTGCAGCACATAATGCCCAGTTTCCAACCTGGTAAAATTATGTGGTGATTACACCCCACCCTGTGTTTCCCCCTCCATGCTCCACCTGCATCTGGCTCCCCCGTCCCCCAGATATACTCATTTCAGCACATCCATTTCTTCCCTCTTTTTTCATTGTCTCTTCACTAGGAAAAGGAAGCAGAAGGATAATGAAATCTGTATTTTTATTTGCTCAGGCAAAAGGCTTATTCTGATGCAAATCCCTATTGGATGAAAATGGCAAAACAAAAAGCCATTCTTTTAGGCTTTTTGCAAAAAACCATTCTTTTATACAAATAGAATAAAATAATTACCATTTTTATCAAGTTCATAATTTATATTAGGTTTCAATATCCTTTTGAGGCAAAAGAACATTCTTATTTTAAAGACCCACCAAGTAGTAGTGTAAGTAACCCCTCAAAAAAGCTTTTATTTGCACTAGTTAAGAATAGAATTTTGTATTCCTAATCATACAGTTTTCTTGGTGGGGACTACTGTAAATACAGCTCCTGAACATTTTTAATAACACTGTTACAACTATTGTATATAACAAATCCTTTCTTTTCTTAAACATTTAAAAAGTTCTCCAAGAAGAACCGTGAAGGAAATTGTTATCCGTCATCAGGCCCATTTTTAACCAGCAGATCATTTTTTCTGCCAGTTCGGAGAACTCGTAACTATGCTCTGAAATCATACCTCAGCCACGTGAGCTATGGGACTGCATCTCTATACTTTTATTTATGCATTTGGCACTACAGGAACTCTACTCCCTGCCGTTGTAAACAACATCTGTACATTTGGGAGAAAGAAGACAAAGAGCCTTTCCTCTCCCGCCCCCTCCCCAAAATGCACAGTGCCCCAATATACACTTTCAGTTGTCTTTCACTTTTTTATGTCCTGGCACTCTGCCTTCTAGGAAGAGATATTAGCTGAATTCACAAGCCAAGAAGGCTGCACAGCTTTGTGATCTTCTAGGGTGTGACACAGCATTAGAAGAACAGAACAGGGAAAAATGGTGTGACAGAGAGAGGAAAAAGAACAAGAGACACAAGGTTTGGAGAAGATATGATGATAAGAATAAACTATTAAATACCAGGAGTAGTGCAGCTCTCCAAAATACATGCAAGATGCAACTAATTTAGGAACCACCAAATATCCTTGCTGTGATATTTCTGTAAATTCGGGAATTTTCATATACTTCATGAAACTCAATGTAACTTCCATTTATTCAGTTTTACCATGTGAAAATAATCTAAACTTTTGCTATGTCTCAGGCTCTTATTTTAAAGAAGTATATGAATTCCCGTAGAAGTTTCCAATTCCATGTTTTACAAATCAAAATCCCCCCCAGAGTGAGTATTTCACAACCTGCAAGAATCAGCGCTGAATGGCAGCAAGTTAGTAATTTATACTTGCAGTAAGCTACAGCAGCAAGCCAGTGGTGTTATCTGAAGAATGGCAGTGTACTTGGTAGTGGATAATAATAATGAAAGGACAATCCAATGGCAGCACGATGGATTAGTTAATTGTTTGTGATTTATGTCCAAATCTCTACCATTTTTACAAAAATATTTTTTATCCTTCTCGCCCATTTTCTCTCCTGCTCATGTCCCAGTAAGTAGCTGAGTTGAAATTCTGTAATGAAAACCTCTTTCAAGGTGGTATCCAGATATGTTTTTCCAAATGGAACCATGCATCAGAACTTATTAGATGACAAAGCCTTATTCTAGCAAAGTGATGACCACGTCATCATCTTTTCCTTGCCAAAGCATTTCACCTTCAAAATGAACCAGACCGTGCTTTCTGGCTCTTAACAAGATTCCCACGACTTTATTTGAAATAGTCACGTATGTTTCGAACAGCTGCCCAAATGTCACACTCACGTGTCCATCTTCTCCCACCTCTCCAGTGCTCCTAATGATCAAGCACAGCTCTTCTACTTCTTTTCCCACGTGTGAGTGAGCATCTTTCCCTCTCTGCTCGGTCTGGGAGCCTTCAGGGGGTCTCCCGTAGGTAGGATCTCCTCTGTGAGTGTGCACCGGTTTAGCTGCAAGCAGGCTGTCGTTGCTGAACGGGTTCTTTCTCTGATACTCAGTGTGATCCTCTGCCCAGGTCTGCCAACTTTTCCTCAAGTCACCCACCACGCTGGTAGCTTTAGTGTTCTGCCCTTTACCTTCTTCCATTTCTTGACAATGTTTTAGAGTGCTCAAGCAGGAAACAAATCAATGACTGGTTGTACTGTGGTTCTTGGGTGCACTGTCAGCTGTGAAAGAAAAACAACAACAAACCAGCCTGATAATTTTTGGAAGAGTTTTGTCCGAGTGAGAGGCAAGGCAAGAAACAGATGTTAAATATCTGAGGATTTTGTTAAGTCTACCCATAACTCTACAGCAATGAAGAAAGTAAAAGTGATGCAGCTGAAAATCAGAAGTCACTTTGTAACACAGGGCAGCAAGATGCACTTCCAAGGTTACAAGGCGCAGCGGTGCCGCAGTTCTCAGGCACAGGTTTACGGTGCGAACCACGCAGCCCCCGTGGAACACAGACCTAGCGCAGTACTTACTCTTCGTGCAATGACACCTTTTAAACAACTTTATCCTTGTACTCGGCAGCCCCGCAGACTTCCCAAGGTATCTGGGTGCGGAGCTGGCTGACCTGTCCAGCACAGGCTTACTGACATTCCCCAAGAGCCAGCGCACCAACCCACACACAGGGGTGGGCAGCCTTTCTCCTGCCCGCACGCCGATTAAAGGTGGACATACCCACGCTGTGCCGACCAGGTGCCCACACACTGCGGAAGTTATTACGCACAGAAAACATTCTCTGGAGCTGAAATGCCGATATGTGGTGGGAGCAGGGGGATCTGTCTCATTGGGCACGGAAAAGAGAAGCAGAAATCCAGTTATCAAGCACGGCACTGTCTGCAATGCCCTATTTAGTGAAGAAGAGAAAACCAGAATAGATAGTTCTCCCTTAAAAGGCTGTGCTGCACAGCCATGTCTGCCTGCTACAACTTACAGGCAGGCTACAGGCAAGGGAGCCCGCACTCCCTGCCCCGCTGCCCTGGGCATACAGGCTGCCCACCGCCTATAAAATTACATGTACTTAGATTACGGACTATCCGTGCAGAATGTAGTTATTTGGATGAATTAGGGACAGATTTTTATACACATACAGACATCCGACTGTGCTATAACCATGTCTTTGCGGGATCGTATCCTTCACCTGTTGGGATATACAAACTGGAGTTTCCATGTAGCACATTAGTAGAGCGGATACCTTTCTGACAGAGATTTGGAGATAAAACAGAGGATTCGAGCTAGCTTTTCTATGGGAAAATGGACAGAAATGCAAATTCCAAAGAATTTAATAAGTAAATTGTAGATTAGGCGTTTCTATCTTTTAAAAGCGTTGTTTTTTTTAAAGTAAGGTTTCATGGGTAGGTGCCCATCTACAGATGTTGATGCTGTTGCATGTGAACCCTGTGAGCAGCGACAGAGCTCCCTGAATGCCCCTGCAGATGGTGCAAGTCACAGTCAAAAAGGCTTGTGTCACACTTGGGTCTGTAAGAGTGCACAGGGCAAGCACAGAATGGCAACCCCACGGCTGCAAAAGAGCACTGAGCAAGAAAAACAGCAGCACACGCTGAAGAACAGCTTTTCATTCACAGTTTCTCACTTTTAAATTGAAACTCATGATTGTCAGATGATCCTGTTGTTATATTTTTTGTGAGAGGAGGGTGGTTAATTCTAGCTTCCTGGATAAATTTCAATTTGAGTAATTAAATTTTATGTACTTAAAATTCCCCTGAAGGCTAAAAAGGATAATTGTTCTTCCTTTCCCTCCTTAAAATAGTTATGTAATGTTATCAACGTAAGAGGACTCCCCAAATCCACGCTAACAAACTGCTTGATTCTCCTCAGTGGCAGTACAGGAATGTCTGCTAGGTTTACAAACACAGCATTGGCAAAGCACTTTGGTTTTGTGTCAGGATTAAATACTCCGTAACTCTTAATAATATACATACGCTTTCAAACTACGCTGAGCAGCGTATAGAGGCTGCCAGCAATTTTGCATGGATCCTCAAGTCACAAGCAGGAAAAAACAGGGCTTCAGTTAAATTCTTCTGTAGAAAACAGTATCACTGAAAAATTGAGGTGTTCACCTTCTGAGAAGAGACAGCAATGCTCTGCAGATAAAGTAATGTAGATAAAGTAGGAGAAAAACAGTTGCAAAGAGATTAATCTTAAACAATAATACCAATAACTCGTCCTAAGGAGTTTCTAAAATGGAAGCTATACAGCTAAGAAATTTAAAGTGAGACAGATTGGAAAAATAAAAGCAGACTTCTTCCACTAAATCCCTTTCAGCAGCCCAGGATTTTGTAAGCAATCTCAGACTTGCAGGCCTTGCCAGCAGTTCGGCAATGTGTTTATTGTCGGGTGTCAGCACTCAACCGCTGAGGTGAACAAGCCTGAACAAGCCCTTCTGCATCTCTTCTCTTTCTCTGCTCCCCCTGTCACATTTAGATGCCAGTTCACATTTCGATTGTTTTCTTGTCAATCGTCAGGGCTACAGCTTCATAGCAAACCTCAGCCGTGATTACCGCCGCAGCAGATAACTGGAGAAGCTGCAGGATGAGATTATGGGGATGCATAACGAGTGTGGCCCACGCAGCGCTCGCAGGTCATGAGCAACACCTTATACATCTGCAAAATGATTCTATGATTCTATGAAAAGAAGCTGTCCAAAACTCAGCACAGAAAACACAGAACATGAGCTCAGTGCCAAGCTGGCCCAGTCCTAATAAAAAGCTTACTGAAATCTGGGTAAGCTGAACCTTTCCGCTCAACACAACAGGGCGATCAGCGAGTACGGGATTACAGTCATCACGTCTAGATGTTAAAATAAAACAAAACATAAACTGCAACACGGAAACCTTCCCCCCTGTTGGCCAGTCACATCTCTGCCTTTCCTGGGAGCCTGCCTCTGGCCTCCCTCTGTTCCCACACCCATGTCACCAGCGCTGACCGCCTTCCCACGGAAAAACGAACGTGGCTCCTGTGGCGCTATTAATCGTTAATGTCAGCTAATGATCTCTCCCCGATGCCCGTGAGGGAAGGCTGCTGCTGGGGGAAGGAGAGGTCGCAGCTGCGTGGCCGCAAGGCCGCGGCCTCAGCCTGCCGAACAGGGAACCCCCAGTGTAGCTGTGGTCACTTATTTATAAACCACACGCGGGTACTACCGCATAATGCGCACGGCGTGCATTATACAGCACACAGAAAATACGAATTAAAAAAGGTGGAGAATTGGATGAAACAAACACTGAGGGCGGGAGCAGTACCGGGTGCCCGCACCCCGCGCTGGCAGCCGCGGCTCCGG
>VWZZ01008509.1:97139-130696 GCA_013399095.1 Psophia crepitans
AGGCGCACCCCTCCTGCCCCCAGGCGCCGCGGCGAGCCTCTTCGTGGTGGCTTCACGGCAACGCTTTTCCTGGCGGCTTTCAAGAACCTTTGGAGCTAGGGGAGGTTGCCAGCAAAGTACCTGGGGCTCCGGATCAGAAATGGAAACCGGGAGGCAAAAATAGGCTTGCAAAAAATGTTTTCGAGGTCTTGTTTTGGTGACTTTTTGGGTTGTTTTAAACTATGTAGCTGCCCCCACGGGTGTGGTGTGGGTACCTAAATAGCTGGTGCTACCTGGGGGGCCGTGAGGCCCTCCATGTCCCCGGTGCTCACGGGGCTGCGTGAGGCAGGAGGGCGCGGGTGTCTGTGGTCTGGAGGAGGACGTGGGGAGTGGGGAGGTCAGGGCTCCTCCGAAGCCCTAGGGTCCGCATGCATGCCGGGGTGGAACGGGGTCTCCAAGGCCTTGGTTGGCATCCTGGTCGTGAGCATCCCTCCTCTGTGTGGCACTGGTGGCACCGAGGGCTGCTCGCTTTTGGCTTCTGATTCTGAGCCTTGTGTTTCTTTGGGGTCAGGAGGGTCTGTGCCGTGCTGGCCGACGTGGGATCAGAGAGAGCAGAGCAGCCTCTGCGGCAGGATCGCAGCGTGTCAGGTGTGGGAGCCGGCAAGTCCTGCCTGAGAACTGCGGCCTGCTTGTCATTGGCACGTTTATGCCAGTCGGTTGCACAATTTGGGGTATTGAGTTTGTTCCCTGTTGGTTTTATCTTATCAAGTGGTATCCATGGAAATCATTAAAAAAAATATTAGTTGTAACTGATCTGAAGCTCCCTGACATTTTTATTTGTCCCTGGTGTTTTTTACGGGTCCTTGGTCAATGTCTAGTTTAGCATACACTCAATTTCCATTGCTTATAAGAAAACTATCTTGTTTTTAAATTTAATCTTGTGATTATTATTTTTTTTTTACATGATAACTTATGGAGTTACTATAGACTCTAACAAACTTAGATACCTCAAGTGCTCTTCCAGGCACCATCTTGAATTCCTAGTAATGTGATATCCAGGGTAATACATTATTGTTCAAAATGGTGCTGAAATGCAGAGTTATTTTGTTAGAATTGGTAGGTCACCATTACACGTGTTTTAAAATCTTTAGTGTGTATTGCATTACTTATTTTCCTTGTTTTCATTAAGGCTTTCTTTTGTGCATTGTTTTTTATGATGTGCTTTGTGGGACTGGAACATGAACGTATTTATTTATGATCAACCCAATTTTTCTTTAGGCAAGGTCATCAGATTCAGTGGACAAAACCCTAAAATGACGATATTTTTATATATCTCTGTAACGTGAAACGTTTTTCTTTTGTCACCAGGGTTGTAGGTGACTTGGGTTGGTACAGCTGCTGAAGAAAGCAGTTCCATTTCCCTTCTCTTATACTCAGGTGACTGCTCAGCCGTATGTTTGGCTTTGTGATGACCTGCAGTAGGGACCTGATTTATCTGAAAACTAAAGAAGTGAGGACAGATTTTTCAGCCAGATCAGCTGTCTGATCTCCATCTCTACCACACCTCCGTATGGGATACAAGAGGACTGCTTTTCTTCTGGTGGTGGTGGTGCTGGATCACGATAGCTGAAGGTGTTTGTTGAAGTTCACCATTTGTTGTTAAGTGTCCGTAGAGTAAAATTCCATGTTTCGTATTTCTTGGTAGATAAGAAACCGTGCTCCATAGTCAGGGATCTCTCTTTCATTGGGTCAGATACTGAGGGGTAACATCAGGGACTCAATTTTCCAGCACAGGGTGTTTCTAATGGACAGATAGATGCATGTCAGATGTTTTCTTACCAATCTCTTCAGGCAGATCTGTTCCAGTGCTTCACTGTCTTCAGTCTTGGAAAGATGTTCCCAACCTCTCATCCACAGCGCTGCTGTGATCTGAACCCAACAGATTATTACCTTGCTTTATCACAGCTACCTTTAGCATGTGTAGAGGTCGTGATCGTATTTCTCTCCAAGCCTTTCCTCACAGGCTGTGTTTTCTCCACTTCTCATTCTTATCAGTTCCTTGTAGAAGTATTATTGGTACTGTGGGGAGATGCTATTGATTTATGTGTAAAATCTTAGGTGCTTTCGCTGTCCCAGTACCATACAAGGAAATAGTTATGCATAAACTTTTATTCTTCTGGAGCAAACCCACTGTTTTTTTCCAGCATTTCTTGCATCCTGTCTATGCAAATGAAAGGATGAAAGTCAACAGGGTCATCTCCCATTAAAGCCATATGCTAGTGCTATGTAGGGATTTTCTTTCCCTCCATTTTTTTTGGATACTTAATGGTAATCCTTTTATTTACCCACTCGGTTCAAATCTAAGCCAATATGAAAATTCACTTCTGTGTCCTTTTGGCAGTGACATTCAGAGGCTGCAGTGTGTCACTTCTAGTGAAGGGCTTGCCGTTCAATTCAAAAGCCTTTTTAGTGGATGCTTTTTTTACTTACTTAGTAGCTCGTTTCTTGGAGATTTGCTGTTTTGCATGTTCAATTCATGGTCTTTCATTTAGTTTACTCTGGAAAAGACACTGAAAAAAACTGCGGAGAAACCTGTAAAGTGGAGAGGTAACAGAAAAGCGATTGATGCTCCATGCAGGGCCTAGCCCTGGGTCAGTGTTACTGGTGAGACATCACTTTTGTGTGAATCAAGTGAGAAAAATGTTTTAAGAATAGATAGAATAATATTGTAAGAGGAATATTGTTTTGAGAGTGTAGGGATTTCAATCAAAGAGGAACAGAAAAATGCAAAAGGGTGGGATTCGATTACTGAAATCAACCTAACTTGTGTTGTATACTGTACAACTTCTCATAACCGAACCATAGCTTGTTCCTTTGGAACTGAACTCTGAGAAAGGTCATCAGCTGCTTTTATAGCAGGACAGTCTGATTTTTTTCATGAACACTACATACAAGCTGAACTTAATTGTGAACCTCTGCCCTATCCACACAACTACTCTGAGAGTGTTTCACTGTCGGTTCCCACAGTAAGTCTGTAATAAACACCTTTCTGTTGCTATCTCTAACATTTTGTTTATAATCCCTATGGAGGTCACCATCTGCATTAGAATTTATGGTATGCTCCTTTTTTTTTTTCTTCTTCTTCTTTCTTTAAAACAGCAGTTAATGCTCCTAAAGCCTGACCTCTATGTTTTCACTTTAGGAAATAACGTCTTTGCTCTCCCTTTATGGTGGACAATTCAGCAGTGAGCAGGAGATTCATGTAAACGTAAGTGAGGAACCAAATATTTTACTTAAGTGCAGGTATGGTATACAAGTATGTTCTTTAGAGTATTTTGATTAAATGTGCGTAGCTGAATAAATTTTGAAGTTCCTTATGAAAATAAGTGATCTTCCAAACCCAAGCAGTTCGCAGTTTCCGTACGGACTGGGTGCTGAGTCAAAGATGCACCTCAGGATGCATGTCTTCATTTGACAGTGTGAAAAGAAACAGTGCCATCTGCTGGGAGGCTCTCCTTGCTTTTCAGAATAGCCGAGCCACTAGAACATTCAGCAGCAGTTTGAATTTGGTGTTCACTTCTATATCAATGAGGCAGCGTATCTGGAAGAGTGAAGCTAGGAAGCTGTAGGATTCTGGTCTCAATGCTCCGTCAGGGAACATTACCGAGGTTTAGATACTGCTTGCATGTAATGAGGTGTTTTGAGTCTTTAGGGGATGAATTATCTTGAGAAGCATAAACAAACCAAGTCAAAGATATGGTGGGAAAATGAAATACCGAATAAAATTTCTCTGACGTTCAAGCTCACTATACAGTTTTTACCTCAAATTAAATGTTTTACCCTCATGTTCTCTGTATGGTTAATGGATTTTATTTTTTTTTAATCTTCAGTGTGCATGTTCTGTTTTTATAGAACATAACTGTATGGTTGTGCAGTTTATGTGACATCCTCCAGCTCGGTAGCTGAATCATTTATCTTCTCTTTATTTCAGTCTCCATTTTGGATTCTCAATATTCCTTCAGAAGAGATGGCAAGGGGACTAATGAAACGGACAGTATGTGCAAAGTAAGAGATGAAAGGTCTTGTAAATGTTAAGCGATGGAAAATTGTTCTGCTATGTTGTGGCAAATACTAATTTTGTATGGAATCTTAAAATAAACAGTCTTTGATTACCCTTAGAATTGAGGAGGCATTATTGGAGCGTGTAGGACCAATTATGTAGCATGCTCATCCTTTTTATTTAGTGTATGATCAATGCAGGGTCTTGAAATGGTGTTTTTCACTGCAGAGCCAGTACTTGTCTTGTAGTGTCACTGATGTTTTAGCTGCCTTAAATAATGTTTAGTTAGTGGTTTGTTTAAAAATCTGTATGGAATTAAAAGATAAAAACAGATAACATCTGAAAATCAAGTTTGCAACGGAAAGGTAGTGATTCTTTGTGTCCCCCTTCCTAATGCTACTGTCTGAGCCCTCAGCCCAGTCCGCTGCAGCAGAGGTCCTTCTAGAAAATGTATTTTTGCTTGAGTGAGCTAAACCTTTCAACATCTTGAAGATTTTCTTTCAGGAGTCATCTTTGAAAAGGTACTACATGGCACTGCTAATCCTTAAAGGCTGTGTTTATGGTGTGTTGCAAATGCACATTAGAGTGTCTAACAGGACATGCAGTGACACTAGGATTTCTTTGATGTGGAAGGTTTGCCTGGTTCAGATGTTTGAATGCTGAGGGAAAGAGCTGTTGATGTGGTATTGTGCCTTCGTTGCAGTAGCATTGTTACGTCATCTTCCAAGGCAACACTTTTCTTTAAAGCCAGCAATATGGAAGCAAAGCAAAAAAAAAAAGGTGTAAGGCAGCATAATGTTTAAACATCTGAAAATATCAGGCATCATAACCGCATCTTAAAATGGGATAGAACCTCTGATGCCGTTGTCATACATCAGATGTTATAGTTTCACAGTTTAACTCCAGGGTAGCATAACACTTTGAAAGTCTATTCCTGACCTTTTTCAGCCTTTGCTTACCCCATCAGATCAACAAGTGCAAACGACTTTTGTCTCATTTGTGAGTATCACTGTGTGCCAGACAAAGGCCCGCTGATATCCAAGGGTACTAAGACTGAAATGTACCTTTTTGTATATGTTACCAAACAAAAAAGCTTCATTGAAATACCAGTTTAGGATTAAAAATAAGTGTGTCCCTGTTAAGAACAAAACTTAATCAATTGCTGAGTTAAATAACGCACTTCAATACTCCATAAAGCAAAGTCTAAATACGTTGGCCAAGAAGGTTAAAAAGAGTATCTGTAAGGCATTTTTTTTCTCCCCCTATATGACTGCACTCTAAGAAGCTTTGTAATTTCAGGTCTGTGTTTGAACTGTGGGGTCATGGAAGTTCTGCGGGGGAGCTCTATGCATCTTTGAAGAACTACCCAGTGGACAAGATGGTACGACGCATATGAAGAATCTGGACAATGTGGTTCCATAGTCACACTGAATAGCACTGCAGCTGTGCTAATGAAAGTGTCTTTGCCTTTTTTTTTCAGCTTCCGTATTTACAGTCAGATTCTACTTACAAAGTACATATTCATACATTTAATAAAACACTGACCCAAGCACAGAAAGTAAAAAAGATAGATGTAAGTACATGTTTAAGAAAATTTTGACATTTAACTTAATCTATTCCTGTTGTTCTTATTCCATGCTATCAGTATCGTCTAAAGTATATTTAAGTTTGGGTTTCCTGAAGATCTTAAAGCAGTTTACACCTTATGCCTTACCAGCCTTACATGAGATCTTTGTGTCTGAATTAGCATTCTCCTTGCAATTCACGACTGTATTTTTTTTCTAAACAGACCACGTGAGACGTATTCAAAGACAAACAAATATCGCTGCTGATTTCAGCCCAGTATGCGGGAGAAGCTGGAGCTTGTTGCCCAAAGCTATAAGATTCAAATGGCTAGAGTTAGGTGCTAGATTTTTAGAAAATCTCTTGTTTGTTCTCCACATTAGGCCTTTATTGTTGTAGAATGTGGAAAAAGCCAGTCCGGTGACTTCAGTTGCAAGCTGTGGATTGTGTGCTGGTTTCCTATTCTGTCCTTATGCTCTTGATGGCACTTGTGGTCTCCTCCTAACTGTATCAGTACTTTAATTAGGAATTTTTTCTAAATTACCATTAATTTTTACTCTTCCACATTCCATTTTTAGCAGCTATTTATCCTATTGACTTCATTTACAGCAACTGAAATTATCTGTATTAAAATAGCTACCCTTTCCTGTGTGTTCATTTTTTGTGTACATGAAATAATGCTGAGTATGTAAATTGATGTAGCTGCTCATCACTGAAATTGTAAATCCTATTGTTCATCATCAGTGCTGTTTTTATAACTTGAAAATTGCATAATTAATGTGCACAGTTCATTTCCTGTAAAGTTGGGTTCTCTTCAGTTAACAAAAAATGTTATGGTTCCTGATTTATAGTCCTATGCACAAGAAAAGCATTTAAAAAATCAAGAGAAAATTGAGAATGTACTTCTAGTACTAATCTATCATTTCTCACGAGTGGAATTGCAGGGTTTTTTGGTTTGGTGGTTTTCTTTTTTTCTCTCTCTTTTTTTTTTTTTTTTTGTGGAGTGCACATTTCAAAAATTTGAGCCTGTTATTTTTGACTCTGTTTTTCTTTATTCTGTAGGCCCTTGAATTTTTACCATTCAAAGGAAAAGTAAATTTAAAGAATCCAGAACACATCTTCTGGATTTTGGAAGATTATGGAATGGACCCTAATAATGTTCCAGAAGAGCCCTTTCATCTGTACTTTGGTAGATGGGTGAGCATGCTTGCTTCAGTTCTTATGAGCTTGTATTTTCACGAAAGCGTTCTTCAACTGAAATGTAGAAAATTCTGTTGTTTTAATACATGCAGACAATAAAATTATGGCTGAATCTGTCGCTGCATAATACACTGATGCAAGTCTTGAAAGTCTGTACTGTGACTAGGAAAAAGCAGGTTAATTGGTCAATTTAGAGGTGTAAAAAATTGAAGTTGTATCTGGGAACACACCTTATCTTGCCCTGCGCTGAGGGAACTCAATGCAGCAGTAGGACTGCGCAGCTATGGTGGTGCATTATGTTATTGTGGGCCCAGATGGAGCTAAAAGCACCAGTAGCTTATTTTGAACACAAAGAAAGATGTACAGGATCTGTAGATGGCTCACGGCCACGTTGAATCGTATCAGGCCATCTGGAGAGTTCTCTAAGTGCTTGAGGTGGTCCTGACAGAATGGTGCAGACTGATCCCTGAGGCTTTGGACATCAGCATGCCCCAGCTCACAGGTGGATGCTTGCCCAGGGGGACACTGGCAGTGCTGTACAGTAGGAACCACGTTCAAAAACTTGTCATCTGAGGTCTTCACTACAAACAGTTCTGCCTGTTGGGTGTATGAACTCCAAACCTGCTGCATTGTTAGAGTATCCTGAGGAAATCTGATCTGGTCTTTTATTTTTTTGTGAGAAAAAAGTGGCTTCCCAAAGGACATCTTCCAGAATGACACCAGCCACCAATGGAAATAGTGCTTTTCACCACTGTTGAGGCTGGACAGCTATGGTCAAGGGCTGTGTACAGAGAAGTGAAGAGATTCGAGTGATCCGTTAGCACCTGTGAATATTCTCCATGCCTGTGATTAATGTGGAAGCACCTTGGGTTATGGCAATACTGCAAAACATTGCAGCTGTTGTCCCATCTGTGCTGGATTCCTGAAGTGTTTAAAAATGAGTAAACCAACCTGAAAAAAAACAGCCAAGTGTATTTTGTTTATCCAGTAAGACTGATGTTGACCGGAGCTGGGGGATATTGTTGGAAGAACTTTTCTTCCAGACTGCATTGATCGTCTTCAACATATTTTGGAAGTCTGATGTAAAAATGTTAACATTTGGTCTTTGTTTTTCCACTAAATTCTGGTCTGTCAACACTATCCTAAATTTAGATTTTGAGCGTGACAGAAATGCCGGTGAAGATGGAAATTCTGTGTGACCTTAAGCATGTGCATGTGATGTGCATTTCTACTCCTCGTAATTTTGAAATTCTTTTAACTCTGAATTGCCAGGAACTGTCTTTCTGATACCTAGAATAATAGCAAACTTGATCTCATTTCTTCAGAAGAGTTTTTCCTCTAAATTGTTTATATATTTTTGACCTCTGTCTTTAAGAATTTATCTAGGTGTTGAACCATGATATATCTTGCTTGAAAAGGAGTCTGTCATATTTCTAATGACAGAAAGCAAGGTGATATGTTATGAAATCAAGACTTACCTGTTTCTTGAATGGTGTCTCTTAAGCAAGTCTGTTAGCCTGCCTGCTTATGTCTTGCATCTAAGACCTGACAGTGATTTTTAAATGTTTCAACAGATTGCAGATGGCCAAAGAGAACTTATCGAGTCCTACAGTGTAAAAAGGAGACACTTTATTGGAAATACAAGCATGGATGCCTGCCTGTCTTTCATTATGGCAAACCATGGGAGAGTAAAACCCAATGATGTTGTATATGATCCGTTTGTTGGAACAGGTATTTATTTATTTATTTTTTCTACTGACGGGAAAAACCGGGAGATTGTGCTACTGCTTACTCCACACTTTTACCTGGTGCAGTGACTTCAGGTGCTCTACTGATACTTGAGATGGTAATAAAAGTAAAATGGTGATTATAAAATGAATGTTTTGTTAACTTGAAAGGGATTTGGGGGGAAGGAGACCAACTTCAGAAGATGTAAACAGTTTATTTTACACTTCTTACAAATCTGTTTTCACTGTGTTATTTTATGTAACATGGCTTAAATGCTAGCTCATGTGTGTCATGGACTATATAAGATCCAAAGTGACTAGGAACTAAAATTTGGCTAAAGCACCCCCTGCAGCCACTTTACAAAGAGCAGCAGCTTTGGAGGTTGAGAGGAGTGCTGAGGGCACTTCTGGGTATATAACACAACGTAGCAATAGTTAGGTCACAGCATTCGATAGCGGTCAGTTCCTTGTGCCACCCATCGCATCTTGTCTTCAGGGTAATATTGCTCACACCATGTATTCGCCCCCAGCGAAACTTTCCTTAGTTAAGCCAGGAGGGGGAGCTTTTATTCCACGTACTTCTGTGCATGGCATAGAAGTACTTTTCACCTAAGGGAAACTTGGCTGGTTTGTAGGTGAAATAGAAGATCTGTTGTGTCAGGTTGTGCCATTTAATCATACCAGAGTATATTGTGCAAAGCTACTTATAGTAGTTTCTTCAAAAGCATAACAAAGGCTGCGTTTCTGACCTGGATTTTGCCAAACTTTGATCATGAAGACCACATATGAGATGCATACAATTAAAAATTCATTAATGGGAGCATGAAGAGAATTCACTGCAGAAACCACTGCAGAGAAGTTGGGGAGAGAGAAGACAACACTACAGGGTCACTAACGTGTGACTTCTGTGTACCATAGAAAACAGACCAGGGATATATTATTTTTAGAAACACAAGGCTTCAGTGAACTGTATGGTTTTTGTCTTAAATTTTTGTTCATATATGACCTGATTTTTTTGTGTGTATAGTAATATCTTATGAAATCTCCTTCTACTCTTCCTTGTGCTTCTGTTCCTTGGAGATGGTTAATACTCTTTGAAAGGTTGTGGAAATTCCTCTGCTTCATCTTTAAGCAGTTTGTTTCATACTGTGTCTATGGTTTTGTGTCTTTTTGCAAAAATCTGCTAAACCTAAATCATAAAAAAAAATATCTCTGAGAGCATTCAGTATCTTAGGAGTGAAGATTGAAGGAAAAAAAAAAGGAAGGGTAAAGTTAGAGGAAGGCAAATCACACAGAAGCGATTCAAGATAAATGTTAAGTCGTGTTACAGTTCAAAAGGTAACATACACACAATTCTCTCTAAATTGCCTAATGATTTGAATTGCAATTTTTGTGGTTTTATTGCACTAGACATCTGTAACATATAAGTTTGAGATTAAAGGTACGTAGGGATACCAGAGATCCTGCGTGGCACACCATTTGTCAGTAAGGTGTATATATGACTAAACAACTAAACAGTGGCTTTTGCACCTACTTTTGGTGAGTAAACCCCAGGAATTTCAATTGTCACTTGGGTCCCTTTGAGGATTTTCAAGACTGTCAGTGCAGCAGCACCGTGCTGCTGGAATTGTGGGAGGTGGTTCAGCATTGAGAGTGATGCAGTGAGTTTGAGCTGAAGGCTTTGGAAAGAACATACATTCAGGATTTGAGGAGTATTTTGAAGAAACTGCCATTCAGATTTCTTTATTGGTGCAACTTTAATACCTGGCTTGGTTTCTTCCTTTTGTTTTTATGCCGAAAAGGTAAATGTTGCCAAATTAGAATGACCTTGCAAAATTATGCTGACTAATTGGAAAGAAGCTGGTTTTGCTGGATGAGCCAAATCGCAAGTCTTCCACATTAATGTAAGAATGGACAATTGGAATTTGTCCTTGGAATAAAAGGTGCTTTTGACCAGGCTGGTTTAGGAGACTTGATTCTCCTTTTTTTGGGGTTTTTTTTTTTGTGGGTTTTTTTCATAAAGCAGAATTGGAATGGGCAGGATTGTTTCTAAGTTGTAAAAAGTAACTTTCGTAAACTGTTTAGGTATTCTTTATTCAGTCTTGGGCAGAAGGAAGCCTGGACGTTTCAGGAAGATTAAATCAAGTCTTTTACCTGAATACTTCGTACTTCTTCCTAGACTATCTGTTCAGGTTACCTCCCTAATTTTATTGTTTGTACCTTTGGAAGATATTTGTCCCCACTTTTTCTTTGCCAATTTGTGATACTGCGTAACTGCAAATGACAGAAATTTTTTCTTTGACATCCTAGAGGATAGTGGTATGACCAGACCCTGTCATACCTGTCATCTGTGTTGAAGAGTTGGGGGAAATACTGTACAATAGAAAGGCATGAAGTTCTGTGCCATCATTGTTTGATGACAGTCATCAGGGGACACAGTGCATCTCTGATTAACCCTTTGTATACATCTGTTTGATACAGTAGGTCAAAGGGCTGGCCGTATTACAGTATTTAAGTATTCGTGCACATTCTGTCTGGACACAATTGAACTAGTACCAGCTGAGACTTATTAAAAGCTTTAAGTTCATGTTTTCCTAACTCTTTTTTCCCCCTATGACTAAAAAAATTCTTAGATAGGCAAAGTACTTTCTTCTTACTTTTTTTATAGGACTGGGTGGTATGCCATACTTGGGGTCAGGGCTAGCTAAATTTGTCTTGACCCTCTGGAGGTACTGCCCATCTGTTCTGAGGGATTGCAGCCGAGAAGGGAAATGGGTGACTCCTCTGGGGTGAGTAACCTTGCTTTTCCCTGATCCATTTCACAAGAAAAAGCAGAGGAATATAGGGTTTGGGGTTTTTTTTTCCTCCCTCACCTTCAGCAGTTTCAGTAGAGTTCATCAGCATACGGCGTAGAGTTTTCTGGCACCCTGAGATGGATCTTTAACCTGTGCACGTGGTGTGTGTCAGGGAGTTGTTGGTGCTGAGTGGGTGGTGCGGGGCCATGCAGCCACCTGAGATGCTGCCGGTGAATGGGAGAACTGGTGGCACCTGCCCAGCCAGCTTGTGCACTGTTCCCGTGCTGGTCGGCTCTGCATCCTGCAGCGCTTGCCCCCTTTATTTTAGCAGGATTATATCTATAAGCAGTTGGCATCAATAGTGTGGGTGTTCACAGTCTTGTTCTCACTTGCTGCTCTGTTTTAAATCATTATGTTAGCTATATAAGTCCATATTAACAACTGAACAGTAATGTAATTTGCTGGTTTCTGTTGGCTATTCAACCACTGCCTAGTTTCAAGGGGAAATCACACATGCTTTTTTGGTAGGTTTTTTTTTAATTAGGAATGCAGGTGGCAATAGTAGTGATTAAAAAAAATAATTTTATTGCAGGATGAGTTCGCTAATAAATGTGCTGACAAAATAGGCTGCATACTCAAATAACCCAACATCTATATATAGCTTTCACACTGCAAAACAATTACAGAAACTTTTTTGATATTGCTGTTTACATCGGAGATACTTACATTTACAAGGTTCTTGACCGTTGCTTCTTACTCAGGGAATGGCCATGTTATAGAAGATTGATTGCAGACACAGTTAAGGGGACTGATTTTGAGAACAGAAATGGTAGAATTGCTGTTTGATGATGACTGTTCAATTATTTGCCAACAATTTGAAGTTGTTCTACTTGCAAAGTAGAATGAAAAGTTTTGGAGTTTCGGTTCATGTAATTAATGATTAAAGGATCTTATTGCCTTGAAATACAGAAAACCATAAACAAACTCCTAAGAACAGTCTCTAGAGCTGAAGAGTGACATGGGGCATAGCAAGTTAAGGAAGATCAGGTCTAGCAGATAAGAGACTTAATGTCATTAGCTCTGATTACAGTTGTGTAGTAATTCTAACTGGCTGGTAGTTTTAATTCTTTCTTTTTTCTTTCTTTTTTTTTGAGGAGGGGGTCTAGCTTTGGGTCTAACATGCTACGAGTGTAAACTCCTGAAGTTCCTGAGCAAAAAAATCCTAACACAGGTAACATTTATGACAGCAGTTTATACTTTTCCCCTTTTCTCTCCTTTATAGGTGGCCTTCTAATCTCCTCAGCACACTTCGGAGCATATGTGTGTGGTACTGATATAGATTACAACACAATCCACGGATTAGGTATGTTACGAATTTCTAAGTCACTGAAATCTAACTCTCTGGAATTTAAGAATACGGAGGGTAGTGGATGATACTTAGTGGATTTTAAAGCAACATTTATCTTCACAGGATTTATTTGCTTTATTGACCAGTTTACAGGTATTCTAGCTAACCTATTCTCCGATTTTTTAAGCAGGAGGTATTTAATAAAAGGAATTATGAAAACCAAAACAAAGTTCCAGATAATTATTACAACAACTGTATGCTTTTCTTGGTGTGATGTAGGAAGCTTCCCATAACCTAATCCAGGAAGTCTAATTCCATTCTTACTTCTCTAAAAAACTGCAGTACAAATTATATCTGACTTACTGGACAGGATTATGACGATGGATAGTGAGAACATCTTACAAACCAACCTGTTTGTAAATATGTTCTGTAACACCTTAAGCAGATGGTGCAGCAGAACTTTTCTCATGTGTTCTCGTTATTCCTTGCTACTTGTGAAGTTTATCGCAAATTCTTGTGACAGTGAGTAGTTTAAGGCAGTGGATAAACTCCGATTTTGCATGTGACATTTAATTCTTTTCCTTTAAAATAAATGGTAGAGTATATGAAAACTACTCCTATAAAATAGGTTGTTGTTGAGTATGGTTTTTTTCCGTTCCATGCCCCACTCCACATCCAGGCAAGGCAAGCAGAAAGAACCAGAAATGGAGAGGGCCAGATGAAAATATCAGAGCTAATCTTCGACAGTATGGTTTAGAGGAATATTACCTTGATGCACTAGTTTCTGATTCTTCAAGACCAATATGGCGAAAAGGGATGCTGTTTGATGCAATCATTACAGATCGTAAGTTTGCTAATGCTTTTTGTTGCCTAATGACAATGTCTAAAATATCATTAGACCTATGTCTGTGCCTGTGTACATTGATTTAATGCCTTGATAATTGCTCAGATCTGCGATTTCCATACAAAAGATGACTGTTGAGAGGAGCACTGTGGAAATTGGATCTGCATCTGACATCTCTGCATTTATTTTAAGGATAGTTATAAATGTGGAACAAATCTGGCCATGACACTTTTTTGTATGCAGAGAATATTCTCTTCCACATTAGATATCAATACGGCTGAAAAATCCATCCTTTGAAGAAGTCTTATTTGGTAAAAGCGTAACTTTATTGATGCATAGAGACTTCGTAGCAGAATGGTCCATGCTGCTGTTAGGATCTGCAACACACTGGAGTCTGCCATTCAGCTCTGATGGACTTCTGGAGACTTCTGTTAAGTGCTTATTGGAATGCTTCCAAAGAGGCGTTTTAATGCATTTCTGATACACTTAACTACTAGAAGTGCTAGCAGTTTGGAAGGATCCTCTGCTTTTTTAGAAACCTATGTACTTACACCATTTGTCATGCATGAGAAGGAGTAGAGGCTAAGGGAATAAATAAAAGACCTTGATACAGCGATTTCTGATCTCTAGTGCTGGCTCTTACAATGACACATTTATATTGATTAGGAATAGGAAGGGTGACTTTCCTTTTGTGGATTACCTGATAATTTTTATTTGGTCTTTTTTGACAATAAGACAACGTAGAATACTAAAATGACTTAGAACTGAGTTTGCAAATTGTGTCATGACTTCTGTGTTTACAAAATGGAGATATTGGTGCTTCCATGATGCTGAAACAAGTCTCACAAAACCAAATGTGTTGAACGTGAAAGAAATGTGTTATGCTATTAGAAATGTGAAAATAATGTATGAGAAAAAGCTGTCTCTGGCTGTCCTGGTCTGTGTGAGAATTACCATTTGTGTCATGTGTTGTCTACAGTTTCATTTTGGAAAAGATTAGCTAAGTGCTGTAGGGAATGTGTTTGTGTCTGTCAAACAAAAGAAGATGGGATGTCACATGTTGGAGACATAAGGAATATCTTTTAATGAACAAACCAGAAAAGCACTGTCCTTTGTAATGTTGCAAATGTCTAGGCTGCTAGAAGTCATTTAGACCTGAAGGGCTTTCTTTGAAACAGCTTTAAAGTAACCTTTTGGAGCAAGAAATTTTTAATAAACCTTGAAAAAACTATCCTTACCGATTTTACTTTATAAAAGCTTTTTTTTTTAACTTTGTATAAGCCACAGCTTGTGCACTGTTGTGTATATATAATATAACTGTATGATATTTGAACAAAGGGTGAGGTTCTCATCTCTGTGTTATGCGTTTGCTTTGTAGCACCATATGGTATCAGAGAAGCTACTCGCAGAATGGGTTCACAAAAGGAAACAGTTAAGTCAGCTGAAAGAAGGTAGGTGAGCTGTCTTGTCTGTTGTAGAATATAAACGTCTTAATGGAAATGCAGTCACAGTTTTAGAATCTTTATTATTTCTTGTTTGACTGTCAGAAGTTAAAAAAAATTGATAGTAATAATAATTAAAGAAGAAAAGCCCTTCTTGTTCTGTCTTCATAACTAGTATGTCACTTCCTGAAATCATCTTGGTTTTGTTCTCCCTGCTTAACGTTTGCATCTGTTCAGATTTCAAATCCTATTTCTTGTGTCTGTGAGCCACCATTACCTTGTGTTTCCTATTCCCAGAAAGTTCTCTTCAGTCCCTGCAAGCTGCAAAATCAGTCTAAAATGGAATACTTGTGTTTTACCGTAACCTTCTCTCTTGGATTTCCACTTCTCCTTAAGAGATAACACATGGCTTCTCCGCTGCCTGGCCTTCCTCATCTTCTACCTTTTACTCTAAATTGCCCTTAAGAAAGATGCTGTGCAAAACAGCTATTCCCAACACGCTTATAATTCTTTGACTTTCACAAGACTAAAGATGATAGTCTAAACACCCAGTAGGGGAATTTGGGCAGTCATATTCCTCATAGTAGAAGTTGTACTCCTGGACTGTCATAGGTAATTTTGTAAATTTTAGGTAGTGCTATTCTGTGGTTTGGGGTGGGTTGTTTTTTTTGTTTGTTTGTGTTTTTTAGGGTTTTTGTTTGTTTATTTAGAAACACAGGTTTTACCTTTGCTTTTATGTTTACACTTGTAAATTTTTTTGTTTAGCACAGAAAATCATATCTTCGTTTCATCCAATTATCATCTAAGTGACATCTTTTTTGACCTACTGAAGTTTGCAGCAGAATATCTGGTGATGGGAGGAAGATTAGTTTACTGGCTACCAGTATACAGGCCTGAGTATGTATCCTTGATTTCTGGTGTGTAGTATGTCAGAACGGGTGCTACATTCTCGCAGTGTTTTCTTTTGGGGCATAGTACAGCTGGAACTTCCATAGTACCAGCACTGAAGAGTAATGCTCAGACTTCGTATTTTGAAACTTAATATGAGGGAAAGCAGATTTTGAAATAAGGCTTTGGGATCAAGGTAATTCCCAACTATTACAAAAAAGAAAGAACCCTTCACATGTTCAATGGGTTGAGGTTTAGGCTTAGAAAATTAGACTTTCAAGGTGCAGATAAATTTCTAAGATAGTATTAGCATGACTCTTTATTAATATGTGTTTCTACTAGAGTGGTTGATAGAAGTGCATGACAAGGTCCTGTAAAAGAACATTCTTGGCTCTTTGGGGTTTGGCACTACTAATTTAGCTTTCTTCTGAGAAATCAAAAGACCAAGAGATGGCAGTGAGAGGCAGGAAACCTAGGGGAGCAGCACGGTTAAGGACGAGAGGGGCCAGCAGAGACTGCAGGTTGCTGTCTGCTCAGTAGTGCAGCCTGAGATTAGAGCTGGGTTTGAAAAGAAAGAGGTCTGTTTGCATACCTTACTTCAGCATCTCTTTGATAAGGTTTTGAGGGGGATTGTTTGTTTGTTTGTTTGTTTGTTTTCCCTTAAGCTGTTTGGTAGTAAAGTGAGTTGATATACAGTAGCAGTTTCTAAGTATCTTCCGGATGTACGTGTGCTCTGAAGGTAGGTTCTACAATGTCGTATGTTTCTATGTACAGTCAAACTATACTGATACATGAAGTGATGGTTGTCCCTGATTTCATCATGGAAATAGTTTGTGACAGTGCTACATTTCTGTTTCATGCATCTGTAACACAAGAGTGCACTTAGTAGCTTGTTTTTTGTTGGTTTTTTTTTAATGATAGAATTGGTATCATAGGCGTTTTTCCTTGTAAGACTATTCACAAGCAAAACAATGAATGCCATTAACAGTATTATAGCTAATTGTTCAAAATGACTGTCTATACATGCTGAACCCTGACAGACTGTGTGTGGTTGTGAATTCTTCGATCTCCATGTCAATAAACTCTGTATGGAATTACTGAGTCTATTCTGTTTGTCAAGATACCAGAGCTTTTTGTCTGCTCCTTGAACATTGGTAAGAATGTGCTTCCTCAGTACAGCAGTTAGTAGATAACTGTGAACTGCACATTCTGGTTCTACTTCAGTTGCTGTTTTGGGGAGGTCAGCTCCTTCAAGCTGTAGCTGGCTTGCCTTTTAAAAAGTACCGCTGTGAATTGACTTTATGCAATGAAGGTTGAAATACTGAAGTCACTATATTAGTGCACAGTATTACTACAGTCGCTTTATTTTCAGCTGTAATGGTGAAAAAGGAACAAACATTAAAGCAAGTATGTGGGGGAAGATAAGATACTGTCTTACTAATACATTGTGCTATCAGATGTGCCTTGGCAACACCTGCCATCAGGTTATTGTGTTATTTGAGATCCTTGTGTGTTTCCTTAAATTAAAATCAAAACTGGATTAAAATGGATGTCTGTTCAAACAACTGCTACTATATTTCTTGCTTGATAGTGTTCTGAGTTTTACCTGAAAGAATGCAGAAATATATGCATTAATACTAACAGACAAGGCTTTTTAACAGTGATAATGATCTCTCCCTCTCCAAGATAGCATCTCACTCCAAAGCTTAGTCTTTCAATCTGACATTGAAATCATTGTTGAGTCTGAATTCTTTTAATTCCTTTGTAGTCAGGCTTTTATATGGCTGCAAAGAGAAACTTCTGAGATGTTGTGGCAGGTGCCTACCTTTGTGTGAGAGGCAGTTTGGTGGTACTAGATGCATCAAACATCTTGTGTAATGGAAAAAACAGTTGAGAATTAATTTGATTCTCCTTTGTCAAAAGCATCTTTTGACTTCACCTAGCAGAAGTGGTGACTTGATTTCACACAGGAGAAGTGACTGAAATGTTTTGCTATCTGGAAGTTTTGGAACAATGGAAAGAGGCAGTACTGTTCAGGTTTTTTTCCTATTTACAAGTCCGTATTTGGTATTATCTTTATTATTTATTATCTGATTTAACAGCTCACTATTATCTTTAAGAAATGTCAAGATTTCCATCAGCTCCTGAATGGATCTTCTTTAGGGTTGTGTTAGATTTGATTTCTTGTTCTCCCAGAATATGCATTTACTTTGTAAAGTGCATTCAGAAGATCCACTTCTTTACAGGAAAAATATGAATGCCTCATTTGTATCTTTTAAGTTCAAGTGGTAGGTGTGAAAGTTGTTCAGATTAGTTTAGTTCTGATTTTTAATGTCTGACTTCTCTTGACCCCAAAGTATTGGGGAATCATGAGAGCAAGCATTTTATATGAGATCATAGTCACTGACAATACTATATACCATTTTCTGTATTATGTTGTAGTAACTATTACAGGAAAGCTTATTACAAAAAGACTGAACTTAACTCTGTTTACAAGGGCATGTAGTGACAGGACCAGGGGCAATGCTTTTGAACTAAAAGAGGAGAGATTTAGATTAGATATTGGGAAGAAATTCTTCCCTGTGAGGGTGGTGAGGCACTGGAACAGGTTGCCCAGGGGAGCTGTGGCTGCCCCCTCCCTGGCAGTGTTGAAGGCCAGGTTGGATGGGGCTTTGGGCAACCCGGTCTAGTGGAGGATGTTGGAACTAGATGATCTGTAAGGTCCTTTCCAACCCAACCCAAACCATTGTATGATTCTATATTTCAGTATATGAGAAGGATGTATGATCTTGTATTTATCTTATTAGCTAGGTCAATACTTCTTGCTCCTCTAGTCCCATGCAAAGCTCTTAAATCCTTAAACTCCTCTTTCAGCATTTGGAGAAATAAAAGGTTTGAAAGCAATCTAGAGAAAGAATTTACTGTAGAAAATAGTATGCTTTTGAGATGGGGGCACTTAAAACACTATAACTGCTTGCTTCTATGGACAGGATTTAATTGCAAACTAGTGTTGCTACCATCTGATGTTAAAAGATTAGGGATTTTTTTTTTCTTCCCTTTAGGAAAAGTAATTACAACGTGATACATTTGTAACGCTCAATTCTGAAGTCCAGGAATGTCACTGTCTAATAAGGGCTGGTTTAACACAATTTGGAATTGAAATGTAACAGTCCCCTTTTAGGGAGTGAGAGTTAAGTCTCTTTATGTATCTTGATTGTGTAATACATTTTTAAAATCAAAGCTTATCATTGGATAAGTTGTTACTCCTGATTGACTGAGATATTTTCTATTTGAAATGATACAGGCAGGCCTGTGTGCATACATTAACATCACGTAAGTATATGTAGAAAATGTGTGTGTTGGTCTCTTTACTGTGAGGTTTTAATTTATTCTACGCATTTTATGACACAAGATGATTGGAATATATAATGTAAAAACTGGAGCACCTATACCTGAATTTCTTTAATCATATTAAAATACTTAGCAACTTTCTAGCTTAAGCCATTTTGTGAAGAATCTGTATGAATTTGGTTCAGGTGCAAGTGTTCCAGTCCATGAGCTTACAGCTCTATGAATGTTTATTTCTTCCAGATACACAGAAGAGATCATTCCCCGCCACCCGTGCCTGAAACTTATTAGCAACTGTGAGCAGATGCTTTCCAGCCACACATCAAGGCGCCTGATAACCATGGAAAAGGTGAAAGAATTCAAGGTAAGCTTGAATTCTTGATTATATTGTGTAAAATAGTAGCTATTGCATTCATGACAAGTTTGTACTGTTCAGCATTTGATCTTTATTTGTATCATACTCGAGCTTTTTATGATGAGAGTTAGAGCTTTTGTAAAATTGCCACACGTTTCTTTAAAATAAATCGGGTAGTGATTTAAGGGATTGTTCTGGTTTTGATCTTTCTTTTTTTTTTCCTCAGTTTTTCATAAACTTTTAATCCTGAGCAAGCTGCTTAATAGTGTAAAAGAGATGTTTGAACTTAGTTACTGATGAAAGTTGCATATGCTTTTCTTGGAAAACTGAACTCTGAGAGTCCCATCTACAGAGATGTCTAAATTCCCATTGATTACAAAGTGTGATCTGGTGCCCAAGTAAATGCTAAATGCCTTTGTGGGTCTGGCAGTACAGGTAAACCATATTCAGTTCTGTTACTTTATTTTTAGAGTGGTACTTTTTTAACTTCTGAAAATAGTATGTAGCTGTGACATAAGTACAGTGAAGCACATTGGGTTTTTGAGGTTTTTTTTTTTATTTTGGTTTTTTTTTGTCTGGTACATGCTAAGTGCCTCTCCTGAGGCACTGAGACCAGAGACTGTTGCATTCAGGTCTCCTTTCTGTTCTTGCTGCTTCTTTCACCTAATCATGTTAAAAGAGATGCTGAATGAGGGTGAAGCAAATTCTTGATGAAAACATAATGCAAATGGTGAGCAAGTGTTTTTACTGCATTCCTTGTCAATTGGAGGAGCTATTTTAAGTGTCAGGACATAGTCAGGCTGCTGTGTCTGCACGGTGCTTGCACTAATAACACAGCAGAGTTTCAGTACTGCACTCATAATGCAAATGATGACTGAGACCCTCAAGCAACACCTGACTTTTTTTAAAAACACTGTATGCGGAGTTCAGAGCCAGAGCTACCAACTTCCCCAGTAGTGATCCAAGAGGGTAAATTATGAAATTTTTTTACAAGTATGTCCTGGGGTGTTCATGGAGGTTTTCTGCAGGAGTTTTATTGTTGCTGGTGCTGTAGGATAACATGTTCTAATTTTAAAAATTGTATCCACCCTTCTGCAAATAAACTTTTATAAATTGTTATTCTTGTTTGGTACATCACCTGTTCTTCAGTACATGCTTTGACAGGTTCATGTCTGGAAATGCTTAGCCCTGAGCACCTGAGTTTAGTTGGCAGGCTTACAGCTTAGATAAAGCTGTGCAGGTGCTTACACTCAGGACTCCAGATGGCTTTTAGATAATTTAAAGATACCAGATCCCATGTACTGTTTCTGATGATGCAAAACTTGTCCAAATAACAAAATACATACTGAGTTCTTAGCTAGTGCCTGCTTGGTTTAGGGTCTTGTTTTTTGTGGTCTAACTATCTAAGATTTCCCCACCCCACTGTCCCCTACCTGGGACATGGGTTTTTTTCCTGTTTTAGTATCTTGAACAATCTTTGAATTGGATACTTCTGACTCACCAGATACGATCATAAAATTCAGTAGTTGGAGCTGTGGCCATTTTTCTCAAAAGAAAGAGTGAATTTTTGTGAATATACAAGCATTTATGTTTCCCAACAGTTCCTGTCTGCTTTACGAACTGATTTGTAACAGGCATTCACAAATGCCTTTTAACTCGGCCTAGTGTGGTACTCGCAAGTGGCTAAGAAGTTTTACACATCATGTAGTATCATTATGCAGTCCTTCATCTTCCCCAGTGTTTGCCACCAATAATGAGTTGCAGATTTCACAGCAAATTCTATTTCACTATTAACACTATTGATCACTATTGGTTTCACTCTAAACTCTTAACTGAAGATGAATTCAATTACTGAACGTGAAATTGGGCGTGCAACTTGATTGTGCTTGAAAGGTAAAGGAGACCAAAGTGAATGTAAAAAGAATATGTTTAGTTCAAGTATGGATGTATCATAATTAATCATAAACATGAAGAACATAAATGTTGGATTAAAAACATCACAAATGGTGGTATATAAGTCACTGTCTTTTTAAGCATCCAGTCTGTTCTATTTAAGTTTACAGTGAAATTGTGCCAGCTAGAAAAGATTTCTTACTGAACTCAGTGTTGATACAAATAAACTTTTCCAGCATGTGCATGATATGAGCAGAGGAGTTGGGTTTTTTTTAACATTTAAGGCTTTTTTTTTGACAGCCATGGTGGTCATTAGTAGCTCCCCTTCTCCCCAGTCTTCAATTATAGTGATAATAATAAAAGTAAATGAAGGCAGTTGTAGAGGGCAGCTGGCAGTAGCCAGCTAGTGACTTGTAGTCTTGTAAAACTCTAAAGGCAGAAGATTTGGACAAGTGAAGAGTAGGAGTGTGGAACAGGAGAGGAGCAAAACAGAAGTGATACGAGGTGAGAGCTTACTAGCCTGATGTATTACTTTTTACTATGGACATTAACGTCCCTTTTGTTATTAAATGAATATGGATCTCCCCAATATCTCTAAACCTGAAACAGAACTTTCTAATTGATATTATAGTGGGCAGGACTGTGTGTGAGTCTACCCTCATTGAACTGTGAAGGGAGGCTTTTTTTAAGTAATAAAAACACAAGTCCAGCTCTCTAAAGACTGTAGGCATTCATATGTGAGAACTGAAATACACTGGCAGTGGAAGAATGAGAAGCTGTTTGCCGAGTAGAGCTGTGTTGTAATGTCTGTTGACTGTGATCTAATAGGAGTCCAGTCTTCTGCTTTACATCAGAGGAGGTTTGAACCAATTCTCCCAGCCTGAATCAATTGAAAATGTACCTTCCATAGCATCAGTTTATTTTTCAAAAGCCTTAAAAAATATAGTTATGTATGACTGAAAGGTTTCAATCTGACACACCTATATCTAAATTGTCATAGTTTGGCTTTTTTTATTTAAATGTCAAATAACTGCCAAGTGATTAATCAGTAGGAAAATTGAAGTATGAAAACATACAGCATAGTTACCACAAGGGTTCTTGGGAATCTGGTGATCAGCTAACTTCTCAGAAGGGATGGACTTAATAACAGTGTTTAACTGTCGGGTTGTTTGGTGTTTCCTTTCTTTACAACAGTATGTCTGGCTTTCAGTTTTCTGAGGCTTGTTGATTTCCCCATGCTGAATTATTTAAGCTGTTTCCAAATTACTCGTTTCATTCATCTGCTGGCTGTCTGACAGAAATATATGTTATCTATTTGGCTCCTAAATGCTCCCTAGTTCTGAAGTTTCTGCTTAGGACTTCTTAAAACAATATTGGAGGAAAGATCTGTAGTTGACAAGGGCTGAGAGACACACCTAGAAATTATGTAGCAGTATGAAACAGAAAACTGGACTGAAGGACCAGCTCTGAGCATATGACTGCCCATGAAAGGACTCTGGAGCATCACACATACAAATCCACCACGCTGAATGGGTCCAGCATTTCCATGTCACACAGTCACTCCAGAGTCGTTACTGGTGTATAATTTTTCCTACTGAATTTAGCGGTGTCTGTTCCTGCATATGACCCTGTTGTCCCTGATTTGGAAACTGCCTGGTGGTGTTTATAGCTGTATAACATTAGTACAAGTGGTTTCTATAGCTACTGTCCAGCACCAGATGTAGAGTGGTAGGAAGCTGTGATAATGCGAGGAAGATTTTTTTAAACAAAACCTGAATGTGGGTAATTACCCTGAGGCTGAACTGAGGCATGCTAGATTCATAAAAACCTTTAGAATTTCACTTAATATTTGCCAAGATTTAAAGAAAAACAAAACTTTCTTGTTATCTTTAAGCTTCCTCTTCTTTCTTCCACCTCGTTCATTATTTATTGGTGATCTGTAACACCTTTTTTAGTGTTGTCTTTAGAACAAGTAAGCGTTGAGTTGCAAGCTCAAATTAGCTAAAAGCAGGTTGGTAGCATGCACTTTGACAAGAGCTTTGCTGGTTTTCAGTTGTCTCAGAAGGCAGCATAAAACATTTCAGAGTAGAAGTTTCATGTGATAACTGTTTGCAATTGGTCTGCTCTTTTGAGAACTTAAATTATTCAAAGTGAGAATCAAGGATGACGACCAAGAATGACCAGAGATTAACAAACATCATCTTCCTTTATTTGTAAAGGTCAGGACTGAAGTTTTTGTTGTCTTGGTAGTGTTGGCAGACTGGGGAAAGAGCTGATTTAGTGCTAAGTAGGCTGATCATTGCTGATCAGTCTTGGAAGTGATTTGTTGTGAAGCGTCACTGTTTTGTGTTGAATAACCAACTATAAACTTTATGCCTTAAAAACTACGTACAGTTGTTTCAAGGGAAGTAAGCTGAAAAAAGCTCCTCACTCCTAGATGCAGCCGTGTACGTCAAGCAGTACTCCTCCACTTCCAATGTGTTGTGTTAGGAGGAGGAAAGAGACTCTCTCCCTTAAAATGCTGTGATTCAACTCTATTCCCTGAATTTAAACTTTAAAAAAAAAAAAAACAAACAAACAAAAAACCCAAAGCCAAAGGAAACCACACAAGAGAAAGGGGAAAAATATCCATATAAACTGCACTGGGCAGTTAATGCACTTGAGGGAGAGTTGGCACTGCCGCTGACACCCTCCATAAGAGATCTTCTCTTATTACAAACCATCCCTGCCAGATATTTAGAGGGCATATTCTACAAATTTATGCTACTTGGGATAGAGCTTAACTGAGGATGTTTGCCTGGCTTTTTTACTGAAACAAGCTGGTGCCTGATGCCCAGGCAAATTCTAGTGCAAATAGTCACAACAAATTGTTTCGTAAAGATGATTTTTGACAAGGTCTCATCTGTTTAGAGTTAAATGCAGCCAGTCCCTAGTGTTCAGGTTGTACCAATCCAGCTCCCCGTGTAGATGTAACATACCCAAAGTTAGAATTTATTCAGAAATCATTAAACTCTGAAATCCAAAAATTCCTTTTACTTTGATCAGTATCTCATGTTGCCCATAAAATTGGCTTGACTAGTAAATGTCAACAGTGAGTGGGATCTCCAAGTAGTTCAGGGCTTCTTATTTTCTGTACCTCTTTTTTAAGAAGAAATTCCCAATCTGTTGTTTTTCTTTAAAGCACTTACCATCTTTACGGGGCAGTCATGTCTGCACAGAGTAGAGGTAGGGAATGGAAGCTCTTAAACTGAAATTATTGTGATGTGGTCCAGGAGCTTCCTTTGTAAGCTCTCCCAAGAAATCCGTGCCTGGCTGCAGATCTCCTCTCATACAGCGAGCAATGACTTGCATAGCTTTTAATGAAGCCTGGATTTACAAAATCGATTCTGCCATAGAGTGATGCACCAAGCCTGTTTCCATTTGTTGAATGCAGATGCTCCTCTTACAGCTGTGTTTAACTCAAAGTTTGCTCTCTTACATATCGTATCCTTTCTTTGCCCTAAGCAGCTTGCGGGTAGAGGGGCGTAGTTCCTTTCTTCCTTCCTCCCTTCACCCTGAGTCAGCATTTTGTTACTTAAGAAATCAAGATGAATGGTATACAGATGTGTGACCTTTTAGAGGTTGTAGGGATTAATTTTTATGTTAAAATACTATTGACCCATATATCATTATCCTTCAGGGTCAAACATCCCATCCATTTCTCAAAACAAGCAAATTATGTAGAATTATTGCTAGAACACATCCCAAAGGTATAAAAATACAGTATATGTTTAGGTCAAAAAGGATTACTGGTCTGCAAATTTGGTGGAAGAATAAGGGCTCTTTTCCTCAGAGTGGTCCTGTAGAAGAGCCCTGGAAGAAGTGGGTACAGGCTGACCTGGGAGAGGAGCGTGTCTTAAATCCTTTTTGTTTTCTGTCTGCCAATAGTAAATTTTTTCCCCCCATGGACATGGTGAAAGCCTGTTGGTTATCAGCCTGAGAATGGTCTTAGAGATGGCAGTCTCTCACAGGTGACCAAAAGGCAACAGCTAGTACTGTGTCTGCAGTGGGTTTACCGAGGACATTTTCTCCTGCCGTTTTCCAACACTGCAGTATTTAACTAGGACTGATGTGCTGCTGCTGGTGCACACGCTTTACACGTTAGATACCCACATGGCACTTTAACGCGTAGGAAGTTCATTTAAGCCAGTGGCATACTGCTGCTCTCTGCTAGGGTAGCAGATGAGAACAGCTTCATAGGAATATCTCATTGTGCCCACAAGAGGGCACTTGTACATGCACAGAAACAGTTGCTGTGTTGAAAAACCTTGTTTCACTCCTTTAGAACGCGTATTAGGATATCCAAAGCAAGATGAGGTGTTGATCTTGCTAGGTGAAAGCCTGGAAAAGCTGCAAAAGAGCCGAAGAGGGAGATTGTCCACTAAGATTCAGTTAATCCTTGCACTGTAATGCTTTCATAGTATGAAAATACTGACTAAATGTACTTCCATGTTCCTACTACTTATGCTAAAGCATTCCACAATAACCTGATTTTCAAATGTAAACAAATAACACTGAACTGTAGACTTAAGTAATGAACCCATCTGTATGTTGCTGCATTGCTTAAAATAATATAGTGATGAGGCTGCATTGAGAAGAAACATTTAGTGGTATAGTGGTTTAGTTGTTGTATGCTTGTTTTGTTTTTTCTTTGCGCAGTGCAGTTGTTCTCTGTTTATCTCTGCCCCATCTTGCTATGGAGCATAAAGAACTGAGATCAGCCGTCAGTGTCAAACTGTTTGTAAAAGTTGCCATCAGTTTTCTTTAGCACTCAGATTAATGTTTGATGTATTGTTTATCTTACAGTATTGATAACATTAGTTGACAAGTATCTTAATTATATGAAGCCACAGTACACGTTGAACTAAACCTTTATATATATAATGGGCCAATTTTCTAAACTATGTTCTTGGCTGATGTCAAATAGGTATTATGTGTAGGGAGTTACTGGGTCAACTTTAACTTTTAGAAGTACGTGAATACTGCACAAGAAAAAATTCCTCTGATTGAGCTTCAGTAACTGTGGGAACTCATTTTAGTCATTTGTGCTCTTCTGTTTGTATCTGCCTTCTACAAACCTCTGAGTGACTGAATTCTCAAGATGGTATTTTTTCTGGAAACTAATCTTTATATTTTCCTTTATAAAGACTGTGTAGCACTGTACCCATGCTCTCATTCATTTCTGGGTTGGATTCTGGTGATATTAGCTGAGATATTTCCGGTGATGTAGCACTGTTAAAACTATCTGGTACTGACAACTTGCATCATTTTTCTGTACAGAGTAGAATAATTAACTTTTGAATGAGTACATAAAAACCAAAAAACCCAACGAAACCCACTTGTCTGCTTACAGCTTGTATTTGTTTAATGCCAAATGAGAATCTATTGCATATGGATTTACATTTCTGTGAAATGTTAAGACTTTGCAGTAGGATGTATATGTTCTTGTTAACCTAACGGAAATCATAGCATTCAATTTTTGCAATTCTTTAATCAGTCTAATGACTTAAATGTTTGCCATTGAATTGTAAAAAAACCAAACCGAACAACAACCAACCAAACAAAAACCCAACCAAAACTGTACTCTTACTTGTAATTGTCCGAAAAAGTTTGGAGGCAAACCAATGGCAGTACATGCTCAACGTACAACCGTAAAACCTAATGCTTGCGTTTTGATACCATGCAGGATCAAGATCAGAATTCTTACTTGTTGGATGGTCAATATATGCCATACAGGGGACACAATTCATTCCGTGAGAAGTATTTCAGTGGTGTGACAAAGAGGATTGCCAAGGAAGAAAAAGACAATCAGAAGTAAAACATAATATAAACAGATTTAAAAATGAGGAAAGAATGAAGATTGTGTTTCTTTGTAAGGACATCTGGATGCGAACATTCATTTGGATGCCTCAGAAAAATAAATACTGCTTTTAATTTTAAAACAAGATGAAACCCACAACACAAGGTTGAAGGCAGTTCTTTTTAATTAGCTTTGTTTATAGTGGATTTTATTGTACAAGTTTTTTTGAGTCTTATTTAATTTATATTTGTACTTTCAAGTACTAATGATGATTGACTAAAACCATTATTATTGTTCTTTCACCGTTAACGTTTACAAAAAAGTAGTAGTGTTATTTGGCTGCTCAAACTGTGAACATCTGGCTGGTTTAGAAACACGTGGTGGTGATCAAGGATTGCTTATTAAGAAGATCATTTTCGTTTGTTTTCTTCTTTTGTAAATGGTATACAATAAAACAAAACCGATTGTTGTGAGTTTTTTTTAATTGTTGCATGCAATAACTGTTTGTATGAATTCCGATGGCTCTGGCTGAGGCCAGCAGCATTTAAAACAAACAAAAAAAGAAACACAAAGAAACAAACGCGCGTGCACACACACACCAAAAGCCTCTGTGACCTGACAAACTCTGGAGAGCCTATTAAACCCTGTGAAGCCTGTCCACATCTGAAGCTCATCTGTACCTTGGATTTGCTTTTGCATTCCTAAACCTTGACTCTTGGTCAAGCCAACTGTCTGCAATTTTTGGTTCAGAAACTGATAGTTAAAGCAGTAACAACAACAGCATAAAATCAGTAATGGTTCCCTAATGGTATTAAGCCTAATCAAATCTTTGAAATCGAAGCTGTATTTGTTAAAGGGCAAACTTTGCTGAATCCACACCATGTCCATCATGAAAATACCTCATTTGAAAACCACTAAGCCCATTAATTCAGGATGTTAATGGCTCTTCTCATTTTGATGGTCAAATATTCTTCAGCGGGGCCTTGGTGAATGTATCTCCTTGCTCCAGCCAGAGAAAGCCTTGCTTCTCAACTTGCTGCAAGTTACTGGCTGTGGTCATGGTACAGTCTTTGTAGATCATAATCTTTTAATTGCCTCTCCAAAAAAACCAGTGGTAGCTAGGAAGGCATGAGTTGTGTGTATCTGGTCGAGTTCGTTAACTGAATTTGCTCTTATGTAGGCTGTGGTCCTCAGCTGCAGCAGGGAGAGCTGCTCACATCCTCAATGACAACTTTGTTTGACCTTCTGGATCTAATCTGTGGTGTGTTCTGAAGTTGTGATTTATTTTCTGTGTTTCCGTTATAAATCACTTTGTTTTCAGACTTTTAATGTCAGCCCTATAATAGTTGTTCTGGGCTAAACTTGGAGCAAGATCAAAGCTCAGAAAATTTTTCAAAAGCAGAATTTGAATTGATCACTTTTAAATATTACATCAAAAAATTACTGCTTCTGAAAACCTGTGTTCATATAACTTCTGACTTCAATTTTAGCATTACGCTTTGGCATTCAGCTTTTATTACTTTACAAATTAAAATTACTTTCTGTTCTTCATAGGCAAGGAATTTTTCTAGATGGATTTATTATGCATTTATAACTTCATTTTCGTTAAAGCTACCCTACACAGACATGATCTAAATGGTTATACAAGATGTAAGGTCATTCGAAGAGAATGATTTAGTTTATTTCTCCTCTGCCTGGTCCAACTTTTAGTCCACTCAGCAGCAGTGGTGTGGCCTCTGTTTAGCAGTTCATACATAACAGCTCTATCGTTACTGAAGAACACCGTTTCGAGCAGAAACTGTAAGCGTATTTGGGGTACTGCATCAACCTCCACTGATGGAAAATAGTTCAGAATTGAAATCAGATGTTCCAGCTCTGCTGGTCCCCAAATTTAAAGCCATCGTTTGGAAATATTTCTGATCTCTAAATTTCTCCTTGCTTAAACGCGCGTGCCCCAGCCTACGGTACGCGCAGGCTTGCAAAGCGGAGGCGTTTATGGCTGTAGAGCCGTGACACAGTCCTTGCGCTCGCTGTAGCGCAGGACTGACAGGCGGGTGAGTTATCCTTTCGGCAGCACTTGGCCATCCGTGGCCACGGTTTCTGGCGCTTTCGTTCGACCTGGTTCCATTCAGTCTCTTTCCGTGAGGTTCCAGTTTCCTGCCCCTGGCAGGGAAGTGTCGGTTCAGGAGCCCGCACTGAACTCACGCCGTTGTCATTCTCTCCTTTGGGGTGCTTTGTGCGATTTTCCAGTTTTGAAAAAGAAACGTTATTTTTGGAGCGCTTCGTTGCGCTGCAGCAAATCGGGTGGAGAGAGGAGCTGAAAAAGGCTGCGAGGTTGCATGGGCAGAGGCTGCCTCTTGCTGCGGGGAAAGATCTGTCGAGGCAGCAAAGGGAGGGAACCCCCTCTTCACAGCAAGCCCTTTACCTGGTGGTGGTCCTGCCTGGCTGCCAAGCCTCCCACGTACCTATGGGGAGAGGAAGGGGAAAGGGAGTGGAAATAGACTTTCTCTGCATTGATTACCTATTATCTCTCTTTAATTAAAAATTAATTTTTTTAATTAGTGGCCAATTTGAACAGGTTTGACAGAAGGTCAAGGTTTGATGAGGTCTTACAGATAACAGAGAGCTACAAATTTTGTTGAAACAGGCAGAGGTGTTGAAGAAAAAGACCTAGTTAATGTCTTCCACAGAAGAGGTTGTAATACGAGTTCACCCCTCATTAAACGTCAGAGAACCCACATGGAAACAAGACCTGGCGACAAAAACTCTAACCAGTGCTTTTTGTTGCTGCTGCGACAATCAGTGCTGGTCCTGCTGCTTCTTGATCTTCTCTTTAAAGCAAAGATACCCACTTAAAAGCAAAGAGCTTTTTTAGAAGGAACATAAAGGCCTCGGCTGAACTTGCCAACTCATAGTTGGGTATGAGACCAACTCACAAAACCTCAGACTTAGTAGTTTCTCCCTATTACTCTGATGAAAGGAGTCAAGCAGATGTGTCAGCTTGCTGAACATCTCAAGAAGAGTGCAGTCCTCCCTTTAAACCAACCTAAGAAACTGGTGTCTCTTATTGGGACAACATCTAACTCTGGGTCTCTTCTAGTAGAGCAGGCTTTTTGTTTCCACAACACCCGTTGCTGGATTTTGTGCTGGCACCATGCACTGCAGCAATGCCCACTCACTGGGTACAGGCACTTCAACAGCAGCTCTCCAAGTCTGGTTTTAGTGGATCCTTCCTTCCTCTCTACATGTTCGACAGGGCTGGAAGACTGCGGTGGAAGTCCTTAACTGTTTGGTACTGCTTCTTTTTCCATTAGACTAGTATTTTAGCTCGGAGTTGTGACTTATAAGAGGGTCATAGTTATCCATACACATGGCGGTTGGCAGAAGGCAGTCAAGTTTTGGTGAATTCTTGGTCAAGACTCACCTGTCTGAAAAACACTGCTAAGAAGATGAAGAAGGACTTTATTTCAGACTGTTTTGATATCAGTTAATGGTAGAGATGTTATAGGGAGGAAATATCTTAGTAATTCTGAATCTTCTCTTTCCTTCTATCACTGCTTTTTAAGATTTCTTCTTAATGATTATTTCCACTGTCCCCAGCACAACTCCACAGCCTCAGGGCCACCAGCCAGAGAGGGTGACCCTGTGACTTTGCACTGTCCTCTGGCAACAGGTTTTCCAGAGACAAAAACGCCCAGTTGGGCTGGGCAAGACTGGAGCAGATGATTCACAGTGGGTATGGGTTTCCCTGTTGGACAAGCAGCAGCTCTGGGATTAGCTGACAGGAGGCTGATGAAGTCTCCAAAAGGCAAAGGTTGTTCTCTGCTGGCTCGGCTCCCATCACCACCATGTTTCTCTTTTCTGACTCTTCTTTCCACCCCTTCACAGAAGCTGAGAAGAAAAATTTAATGTGTTCTTTCTTTGCTGTTTAGCTTGGTCTGCAATTTAGACTGAGGTCCAGAGTTAAACAAGACTGTCTCTTCAGTCTGGCAATGTCTTCCCTACTCCTAAAAAAATAAAGATGTGGGTACCCAGGAGAACGAAGAGGCCAGTATCCTTCTCTGCCTTTCTCCTCTGTTTGCTATTTGGAAAAAAACATGGGTTTTTTTAATCTTGTTTTCTTATGTCATTGATTTTTGATGATGACATCATTTGAACTGGAGAAATACATCTTACCTGCCTCCATGCAACACTTTTTAAGTACATTTCTCTCATGTTCTTTTATTGGCTTATTGGACTGTAAAAATTTCCATTTATGTATGTGTCCTCCCAACTATTTTCATTATAGTTTTCTATCATGGGTGGTGTTATTTTGTACAATGTCTCTAATCACTTACAGCTTTCCTGAGCCTATAGATGGGGAGAACGGCACTCAAAAGAGACCAGAGAGGCTGTGGAGTCTCCTCTGGAGATATTCAGAACCTGCCTGGATGTGATCCTGTGCAGCCTGCTCTAGGTGATCCTCCTCTGGCAGGGGGGTTGGACTAGATGATCTCCAGACGTCCCTTCCAACCCCTGCCAATCTGTGATTCTGTGATTCTGTCATCTCTCTGTTAGCTAAAAGGCCTCATCAGAGCTGAGGTCCCAGAGAAAGGACAACCTATCTGGTTACACTAAGGTTATTGGACCTCAAGACAGGTTTGCCAAGGAAGATCTTTTTTAATTCTTGTAGGTTGCTTAAAATGAGGTGGGCAGCTGAAAGGCAAAATCCATTGATAGGAGGGAGATCTTACTGCCAATAGGTGATCTTTAGGTGCCTGCACACTCACCAAGGTGCGCAGGAGATGTATTACAGATCGCTGACAACCCACAGCAGACCTGGGCACAGGAGTCTTCGGCCCTGCATGTCACGTTTGACAAGGAGTACTTTGAGTACAGCTGGGTGGAAACAGGACGTTTGCTTCATTTAAAATTCCCCCAAAGTTAATTTTTTTAAATTCAATTTTTGGGTCCTGGAAAGGGGCTATTTTGTACAAAGATGTGATGATTGCCAATGGTCATCTGGGACTCTAATTGAAAATTTCTGTTGCTTTACATAAAAACGGTTAAAACTGAAAACCCCTTACCTTTTGAGATGTCAAACCAGCATAGAATTATCAATGTTTTAATTCTCTCCAAAATTTTATTTTAAAATTACTTTTCAGTTTGTTTTTTTTTTTCAGGGAAAATGCCACCTGCTGTATAAAATTATAATATAAAAAGTTTCTTCATGGATTCATTCTCATCAATTTTTCACTAAAAAAGTGCAAAATAACAGGTCATGTTACTGTATGTGATGGGATAAGTAGTTAATTCTAATCAAATACATTACTCCTAACTGAACAATCTCATCTCCATAAGGAGATACCATTGGCAGCAGAGTCATGTAGCAATTAATGATAGTATTTCCTTCTAGAAGAGTCTGTCCCAAAAGGTGTGATGTCTCTGGGTGATGATGGAGGGTGGATGTTTAGTGCCACAGCAGGACAGCCCAGAGTGGCTTTGCTTTATCCTGAGACTGATATGAGAGATTTCCACTGACCACTGGGAATTATGCTGGCGATTGCATTTTGGAGGCAACACTAATCCTTGATTTGTGGTGGTGGGTTTTTTTCCTGTTGAATGCCGTACTAGGAGAAATGCAAGTGGGTAATTTCGGTACAGGATAAATTTAGCTGTGAAAGTTCTTGATAAGTAATAGGGAAGGTTCATAAAATATTGTGGGTTTTGGCTAGAGATGAAACATAGCTTTTGTTCGTGTGGGCAGAATCCTGCAAGTAGTTGGTTCTATTCAACTGGAAGTTCAGGCAGTTGTCTCTGCTGAGTTGTGGTACTATTCTTCAGGTGAATGTATGTGATGGGTGGAATGATGCTTCTCTGGCTGCAGTTCATGCCTTTACAAATTGTTCTTCTCTACAGGTTTGTTTTGAGGCTGTTTGCATAAAGCTGTGAGATCCCGAGATCAGACGTACGAGGCAGGTGCAATGTGTGTTTTGCGTTGTATCCTAGGCAGAAACTAGGATAACCAGAATCATGAGCAGCACCATAGGACAGACGCTCCTATGGACCTGAGAACCTTTTGTCTTTCTAATAAACAAACCCCTAGCAGTTTAGAAAAGGTTTGGGAAGTTTCCACTCTGTCTTCAAAATGTGTACGTGCCAAGGAGTACTTGTCTGCCTTTGCTTGAACCTCATTCCTTCACACAGTGCTCCCTGGAGAAAGGTAATGAAATTCTATCCCCACCTGGAGCACTGCATCCAGCTCTGGGCCCCTCAGCACAAGAAAGATGTGGACCT
>VWZZ01008509.1:131854-153856 GCA_013399095.1 Psophia crepitans
AAAGAAAAGGAAAAAAATAAGCAACCATAATTTTGGAATGACACTGTTGTGAGCGCTGCCCCCGCCTTTCCCCTCCCTGGGCTGGGGCAGCGGGCATCTGCGCGCAAGGCGTGGGGCACGGGGCACGCAGCCGGCGGCTCCCGCTCGCCCCAGCAGCCTGCTGCGGCTCCCTGTCACGGGACGGACCTCTGGCTTTTGCAGGGCCAGGTTTGGATTGCAGGGTGGTGGGGTTTTTAAGTGCTATCTCACACCAGCTGCTCTACGTGCTGACAGCCAGCGCGGGTTTTAGAGGGAGAGTGGCTGGGAAGTAACTGTTCGAAATGGCAACGGTGAGTGTGCAAGCCTGGCGCTGCAGGGACGTGAAGCCACTGAGCTCCCTGAGTCCCGGCGGCTGGGCGCTCACCTCGCTTGCTCAACTCTAGCAGCGTTGGCGCCGTGTTTTCTTGCTGTCAAGGCTTCCTGGAGCCAGCAGCTGCAAGCTCTCCTGCTGCCACAAACAATTACATTAATTTCTTTAAATTGGACAGATCAATCTCTGGCAAGTGGCCCATGTTCCTTCCCCTCCTCCCTCTCACCAGGAGAGTCTTCTGGAAACTTGTGAGCTTACTAAGACCTTGCTTGGTGTGTTCCTCTCGTCACGACCATGCTGAGACAGAGAAAAGGCAGTGCTCTGACCGCAGGCAGTGCCGTGGGATGCTGACAGCCACTTCCCGTGGCCTTGCTACAGGGTGTCCTCTCCACCAGCGCAGCCCCTCCACGTGTAAGGCTGCAGCTCACAGCTTTCGGTCATCCAAAAGCTCCTTGTGAGCACGTTGGCTTAGATGCAAGCGCTTGCCAGAGGGGTGGCGGGAGCTCCTTGCTGCAGATGCCCTGAGCGCCTTGCTGACCTGCCTGGAGCACCTCCTGCGTGGAGAAGGAATACAGATACTGCCAGTGATGTTTGTGGCATATTCTGTTAATTGTCATGAACAGCAGCAACAGCAGCGGAAAGCTGGTCCGGATGGACCACTTACAATTTCTAGCGAATCTGAAGATTGTGAAGGAGGTTGCTGCTGATAAAGCTTTATGGGGGATGGTGTAGGCAGCAGCATCTCCTGGCATGGAAAGCCATGCAGCCCCTCTGATCTCCTGTGGGAGACCTACCCCTTCCACTCGTTTCCACTGGGCTGAGGGCTTCATTTTTAAAGGTTGTCCTCCTTGTCACCATTCGCTGCTGGTTCTCTCCATCAGCTGTTCAGCAGATGCTTGAGAGGCTGCCTCAACCAACTTACTTCCCAGCTGCTTTGAAGGAACAGGGGAAATGTGCAGTGACCGAGCTCTTCTTTCCTTCTCAGGATGCCTTGAGGATGGGTTGAATGTAGTCTCAAGGAGGCAGAAAGAGGAAAGAGAAATATCTCAGCTGAAGTCCAGCCTGTCTTTCAGTCAGGACTGGGCCGTATTTTCAGCCATCACCTTGCATATTTCAGTACCAAATGTACAGTGTCTGTGAGCAAGAAGTACTTTTTCCCTGACTGCCACCTTTGCAAAGGTATTTTGGGCTGTGTAATAGCAAGTGCATTTTTTACATTCATCCTATTATGAGCAGAAAGAGTTATTCAGGATCATGTATTCTCCCTGCAAGTTCGTTATAAAGCTATTGCCTTCAGATTTTGCCCTTGAAAACATGGGCCACAATCCGCCTGCTTATATTATTAGCGCAAAAGATAGGCATGAAGTTGGACATGCTTCTCTTTAAAGATGTGGTGTTTAATCGACTTCTAATTACTAACAATCAACAAGTCTTGAATCTCACTTTTGAAACAATAAAAAATATTTTACTAGGTTACTTTCCTTTTCCATCAACTTGTAACTCTCAGGCTGGCATGTCAGAATGTACGAGTTGGCACAGGGAGCATTCCTTTTTGCGCAAGCAGTTCCCACCGTATTCAGTGGGAATAACGTGTGCCATTCAGAGAAGTGAATTTAGGTTAAAGATAATATAAGAAGTTCTTTGTTGACAGTAGGGCTTGAGTGATCCTTACAGCAACAGTGGTTTGAAATGAACTCCCTGAAAAACTAAAGCTTTTAATCAAAGTAACCTAGTAAATTACAAATATTACACAATTTTACTTTGGTATCATCAAAGTTTTTAATTCATTCAACTCTACAAGTTGAATATGGAAGATTTTTGAATTCTTCCTCTGATTTTTCATCTCACTGAGTATCATTTGTGCTTTAGAAATGTATGCCTAATTAACAAAAGCTAATTCCATCTAACTCACTACCAATGAATGGGACAAAATAGTTTATTGTTTCCCATTATACTTCATTCTCTCTTCATTTATGGAAATCAGGCATGGTTTGGGAATGACATTGCCAAAATTTGGGTTGTTTAATCCATAAAATACTCTCATTTTTTAGAACTGCAAACAGTAGGCTTTCAGGAATTGCTACAGGTTTGAGAAAGCCTGCTTTCCAGATACCCATTTTGGATGGTATTGATTGCTTTAATCTCCTTTAATTTTTTTTTATTAACTGGGTATGTCAAGATTGGTACCATTGATCAAGGTGGCAGGCCAGTTCTTCGTCTTTTACCACACTGGCACAACATTTGCTTTATTCCAGATACCTTAAGTTTCTGCAACGCACGGACAATCAATATTTAGACCAAAGTGTGACTCACCTAATCTCCATGTCAACATCTGTATGTTGGCAGTAATGTTGGCCTCCTTCTAGTCAATGGAGAGGAGTAAGTCCAGAGCACTTGTCAGTCTGCCCTTCTAGAGCCCCTGGATGTGGAGGACTCAGACTTGCTCATTTAAGAATGACTCCCTTTGGTAATGTCTGCTTTTTTAACTGAAACTCTTTCTTTACAGTGGGGCCAGTTAATTCACCATCATTTCATATATGCTTATCAGCTGCTGCTTCTGTAATGCTGGATAAGAATATTGATGGAATAGTTCTGCTTCTTCATTTTCATCTACTTTGTCCATCCAAAAATGAACCAATTTGCTTTTGATATACAGCAGAAAACAAGAATTCAACAAACACACAGGAAAGCAAACTCCCAAACATCAAAATCTTTCCTTTCTTAGTGCCTTTTGGCGGCCACAGAATTTATTTCCCTCTGTCCTTTTGGCTGCCCTATCAGTTTTCTGGCTTACTCACAGATTTCTGTGAGTTGCTGCCTAATTCTCCTTTTTTCATGAGTTATCTAAATATTTGTAGGGCTAATTTTACTTCCCCTTTCACTAGATTGTAACTTTATATGTATGATGCTTTGGGGAGCTGATGGGTGAGATACAAATCCAGCTTGGGAGTAGCGGATTACATTTCATGAAAGGTTCTGCAGATGAGTTATTGCTCCGCAGCAAGTCCTCAGCCTGCGGTTTCACAGGCAGAGAAGCTAATGTGGCAGTGCGGTGCTGCTGAAAGGAGGGGGGGTTGTGCCTTTTCCCTGCTCCTGGCTTTCCTCACGCGGTGCTCGGCAGAGTTGCCCACCCTTGCACCGACTCTGGCTCTTGCTGAAGGCTTTCTTGTGACAGTTCAACTTACTAAGCCAGCAGAAAACTATTCTTTTTGCTTGACCAAGATTGGTGGGAGGGAGTGAATTTCCTTCCATCGGAGGTGAGCTGTCGGATCAGCTCGCTGTGGCTATGGAAGTGTGGTCTCTGTCACATCGCCCCTAGGCCTCACGGTGACCGTGGAGAATGGGCAGCTCCTCGCAGAACCACCCAGGAGCCTCCTGGCAGGAGAAGGACAGCAGCTGATGGTCTTTTGTGTCACAGCGGCCTTTGTTAAAACTGTGGAAGGTTGAAGAAGAAAAATCGTTAGCTGCCTTTCTAAACACAGATTGACCGTGTCTTTGAGAAAAGGAAAGGTAAACAAAAGTGAGAAGGATTGCCTTTGGGGGTTATTTACTCACTTGCAACTTATGCTTTATTGCTTTTTTCTTTTAAATGAGAAGCTATGTCGTTGCAGCTACTGAAAGCTTCCTTTTCGTGTTGTGATCCAGGGCCAGGGTGTGCCGAAGGTAACCCAGAGGAATCATGAGGATCAGTAGCGGAGCTGCAACTGGGCTTTAGGTCTGTGGGATTTAGCACTTCAGAGGAGCACGAAGAGATTTGCAGCCCAGGGGCGCTTCAGGTTCTGGAGGGTTTTGGGATGTAGAAAGGTCCACCACAGTGGGTGTCACACCAGCAAAAACTTCCTTTTTTTGTGTGTGTGACTGTGGATCTTCAGGTATTCAGTGCTCTCTTTTTCAGTACCTCCTAATTATCACTTCTTTTCCTTTCAAAAATTCTCTCTCCAAACTGATTTGGTTCATAATATTTTCCAGCCCTGTGGAACTGCCCCTTTTGGGGCATAATGTGCTTCTGATTTGGTCTTTGTCCTCTTTGGATTTGCATCTCAGTGATCACTGAGAAATCAGTTCTTTCCTCTCAGCCTGTCAACTGAGGGTGACCTGGGATTCCTTTAGTTTGGATACTGCAGCTTTTTGACCCAGGCATTTCAAAGAGCATGCCTGGGCAGCTGGTGTGAGGGATGTGCTGTGGTTTTTTTGCTCTCTGACTGTGGTTTGGTGAGACAATCCTTGTCTGTGTGGGTAAGGTCTGAACAGCCGGACATAAACCAGACTCAGTGTGTGAAACCACTGACAGCGCAGGGGAGCAGCAGTGTTGTGTAGCAGGTTAAGTGCAGCAAACAGCAACACGCCCAGGAGCTTTGGGAGGTATTTAGAACGAGATGCTACGTGTGTACTCCTGGGGGTATTTGTACACTGCACGCTGAGATGATGAAGGCGTAAAAGAGTGGCAGAGCAGCAGCTGTGACTGCAATAGGTACTCCAGATTTTATATCCTACCTGAAACTTGAAGGGGTTTTCTGTGTGTGAAGGGCAAGTGAGGCTGGGAACGTCTTCCCATGTGGAACATCTGACTTCTGGAATTCAGGGTGAAGACTCCTTTTATATAGTGCCATGGCCATTCTTTCTCCAAATTGTGTGGGAACCTAGGAGTTCTTGCTCTGCAAAGTTTCCAGCCACAGAGCTTGTGTTATGTATTTATATAAACCACCAGCTCCGGGGCCCCCAGTACAAGAAAGACATGGACCTGCTCAAGCACATCCAGAGGAGGGCCACAAAGACGATCAGAGGGCTGGAGCACCTCTCCTACGAGGACAGGCTGAGATAGTTTGGGTTGTTCACCCTGGAGAAGAGAAGGCTCTGGGGAGACCTAACTGAGGCCTTCCAGTACCTGAAGGGGGCCTACAGGAAAGATGGGGACAAACTTTTCAGTAGGGTGATGGGACAAGGTAATGTTTTTTAAGTGAAAAAGAGGTGATTCAGACTAGATATAAGGAAGAGTTTTTTTACAGTGAGGGTGGTGAATCACTGGAACAGGATGCCCAGAGCAGTGGTAGGTGCCCCATCCCTGGAAACATTCAAGGTCAGGTTGAATGGGGCTCTGAGCAACCTGATCTAGTGGAAGATGTCCCTGCTTATTGTAGGCAGGGTTGGACTACTGACCTTTAAATATCCCTTCCAACCCAAACCATTCTGTGATTCTATGATTCTATGATTTCAGTGTCTAGCATTCTTGAATGCATTTTTTCTCACAAGATCCTTATGAGATTGATATTATTCCCGTGTCAGAAATGTGATTTGCCCTAGGTTGCACATGATGTTACGGTGGAGAAAGAAAATTAACATCTCCTGGATCTCAGTCTAGCTCCCAAAACACTCCCCTATCTTTTCTTCTAGGGTTCACCGCAATGTACATCCACTGGGATATTTTTCTGTGCTAGGAGATTGGTGAAGGAAGTTGTTCTGGATCTGTAAATCCAAATCTGGATCTATCTGTGAAGCAAATAATTTTGTAGTGTTCTGTTGCAGCATTTAATATTGTAGTGCTTCTGGGCACCATTTACATTCATTTACTTTGTAACTGGAAAGAACTAATGATCCATAAGAGTGTACTGAAAATTCATGAACGAAAGACTGACCTTAAAATTAGTGGGGAAATGAATGGTGAACTATAAAGTAATTGTCCACAATATACTGCACGTCCGCTTGAGCAAAATACAGGTTATGTTAACTGTTTGGTATAACATGAGCAACAATTCAAGCAGATTTGTCAATGACTGTTAAATTTTTCTGGACAATTAGTATGATCTTCAACTAAAACCTCAAAGGTTGTAATCTGCACAATTAGTTTCATTCACTTCATCTTGTCATTTGTAAGGAAGGTACTCTTTATTTTATACTGAACTACAGGAACAGATCAAGACCTAGGAAACTAAGGTTTATTGTAGCAGTTATCTTCAAAGCTTGTCTGAAAGATTTTTTTTCCACAAAAGACCCAACTGTGTTAGGGTTTCCCAAGGAAAAAAAAAGTTGTGATTGCTAATATCAAGAAAGACTAATTTATCTACAGAGCATTGCTAGTCTGTGAGCACTGATGGTACTGGGACTAAAATGTACTCCTAGAATTTCCTTAAAACTGGTAAGTAATTGATGCTTATCACTCCACATCTAAAATAAGTGCCTGCTTTCTTTAACTCAGTGTTGTGCTGAGATACTCAGTATGAGAGATATAAGAATGACTTTTAATTTTTAAGAAAGCTTTATCTTATTAATGGCAGGCCTTCACAGCCGTCATATGAGAACAGAGATGTTATTTAAAACTTACTGTTCTTCCATGTCACCTTCAGGCGCGTTTTGCCAGATCTGAAATCTAGAGCAGTGTTGACACTATTCGCTCATTCCAGAGAGAATAGACCATTCAGATCCTCCTCCATCACTCAGCAGAGCTGTGACAAGGTGAAGAGAAAAACATCACAACATTTCAGAGCGTCTGTCTTAGCCTTCTTCACAGGATGCAACACATCAGCGCTAAGAGAGAGGACAGGGTGGTGAGGTACCTCCAGCACATGCCTAGAAGGTTATTGTCAAAGTTTTCTGTTTGTTCTTCTAGAAATGAATTCCCACTCTATGATGATGGATATTTTCAGTCTTAAAGGTAAGAGGCTGGTCTATCAGATTACTGGCTACCAGATATGGACAACTGATTGTGTTGGCTGTTCCAGCAGCCTGTGTGTTTATGTCTGTGCCTAACTCTACCTTTCTAGCTTCACTGCTACAGATGGATACCGGCCTGCTATTCCTAGATGAAATTAGAATAATAGATGCTAGAGATGGAAAAATACCTACTGGTGCATTCCCCTGTAGCTGCCAAATAGACTTAATCAAAAAAAGTCCAGGCAAATATCTTCCATGGCAATATTTTACCATGAAATATTAAATCCTCTTTATAGTCTGGGCAGAGAGCAGGAAATCTAACTGCTTTTTGGCTTAAGGTTTTGCCAGTCTGTAAGCTTCGTACCCCAAGAATCTATTTTTGTACCAGCTGCCTTTTGCCTTGTAGATTTGTAGTGTCTGGAAAGTTGGAAAGGGCGGTGTTTTAAGTGTCCAACTTGTGTTAATAGCTATGTTCCAAAAAAGAGGGTAAAGAATATCTCTTGAACTGCAAACACTAAGCACCCAGTCCCACAGGTTGCTCTGTCTATAACTCAAAGCACGAGTGCCGTAACTTTGCAGTAGTCCCTGCCGTAACTGTAGGGTGCCTTGGTAGCTACAATGGCCGCACGTACTACACTCTGACTCACTGTCAAAAATATATAGCTGTTCTGAGTGGAACGAAAAGGGTGATCACTATCTGCTGCCTGTCCTGTCAGACACATAACTGTTGCTTCTGATTTTCCTCAAAACTGATCACAATATGTGATTTTATAAGCCAGCGTTTTTAGCATTCAAAGGCATGTGTGCAGGGAGGCGGGGAGGAGGTGGTGTTATAAACTTGGAATCTGTAGAAGTAACTAAAATGGCTCATTTAGATTATTGAACCTGTAATGGAAAAAAAACTCTCCAGACAATGTAACGGTTTAATTGGTATTCAATTGCTTGTACTTTTTCAGGCTTTTAAAGAATAATATCAAAGAATGAACTATAAAACCAGATGTATATCTCCAGAGACTTAAATTGTCCAATTTCCAGTGACATGCTTTAATTCTCCTCCCACTTAGTAATTTTACACTGGCACGAGTTCTTTGGATAAGAAAGGGCAACTGACCCCTCCAAAATTATTTTTCTTGCATTGAGCTGGAAATTATGGGATCTCACGAAATCTATAATATCATTAATTATAATTGTATATGTATTTTTTTAATTCTGAAAGCTCTAATTAATGTCTTGGAGGTGATCCAGAGGAATACTTCAGTGTGTGCAGTTCTGCACATGCTTAGGTGCTTAGCCAGCTTTAGAAATTACCAGGAATTACTGACGACCCAGCTTTTCTGCTCCTTTTCCCATTCCTCCCCCTCTCCCTTCCCCACATCGTTACTTAGATTTCAGTTAGTTCAGGTGCTCCCTGTTACACAAATGTCTGCCTGAAAAGAAACAAAACCAAAAAACCCAGCTCCAGAAACCCCTCACCAAAGCCTGGGTTTATGTTCTGAAGATCCCAAGTTCTTGTGAAAAAAGGGGTCCTGCTGCAGCTGACCTTGAGGTGACAAACCAGCATCTTGGAAGGGATGTCCAACTCGGGATATTCTATGATTCTGTGATGGGTCTCGTCTTAGCACCCACCTAGACAAGTGCTTAGAGGGGAATGGCATTTATGCCCACGTGTCGCAGGCCACGAAACACTCATTCTCCCCACTGTGGTGGGAAGCCAGCATCGATGTGTTGATTTGCTTTATTTTGTGCTGTCAGTACCTTTTCTGTTGAAGCAGGACATTGTGTTGTGAGGTGCAGGGCTTGGAAGGACCAAGTGTGGCTTCAGATGTGGCCAACTGGCCATCACACCAGTAAAATGACCCACCCATCTGCAGGTGGTAGAGCAGCCAATCTCATGGGATGGCCACGGGTGACTTCAGTTCTCCTGGTGATTGCAGTTCTTCTGGGAACATATTGTGGTAATTCAGTCAGGCAAATGGTTGAGACTTCTGCTTATGAAGTGCAACAGAGCAATAAGGTGGGGTAGGGATTTAAACCAAAAGGAAATAGCCTGTTTATGTGAATTGGAAGAGAATTTGAAATCCCAAGGTCTCATCTTGTTCTGATTTGGTTGGTTTGTGTTTTTTTGTGGGTTCACCTTCCTCTTTCCTACTCATCACTTATGACAGAATGAAGTTTACTGAGACCTTTCATTTTCCTGACTCCTGTCCCAGAAGCAGAAACTCAGAATGAGGTAGGATCTATGCCAGCCTCAGCTTCTTTTCTGTTCCCCATTGGTTGTCATCTGAGTATTAACTTCATCAATATACATGCAATAACATATATACTGGAGAAACAGATACAACGTATGGTTTCTACTAAAAATGATCACTTTATTTATTATGGAAACCATGATCTTGCCTGTTATCATTGGTTTAAAATATGACTAATTGTTTGGACAGACCAGCAGTTTAGATGGATGGTTGGCTAGAGTGTAAGTTGTTCAAGAGTGAAGTAGTTGATTTTGATGATAAAATATGCTCAAATATTATTACAGTTGTGTGTTTGCCTGAAAATTGAGGGGAAAGGTGTGGGATTTTTTTTCTTTTTTTGGCTGAATTCTTGGTTTTCTTGGCCAAGGAAATTGTTCTGTGTCAATCTGATTTGCAAAGAAATTGTTCAGTGGAGACCCGTAACTGTTTATTAGAGCTGTTGGGGTAATGCTGAGATTTGGGACCTTTTGTTAGAGATGGAGGACAGAAATTGCTTTTGTTAAAGGGTACGTGGAATAAAGTAAACCTAAACTTATTATTAATTCTACTTGCAGAAGAAGAAATTGGAAAAAACCTGCAAAATAAAGGGTCATTTGTAGACTTCCAGCTCCATTTCTATTGCAGCGGAGATTTTGGGAGAAGTTGATCTGTTTTAAGGTTATATTTTTCCCTTAATCTAGCTTTGAAAGTCATATGGCAGGGAGCAAGGGGATTTGTAACATCTTTGAATATTTTGAATAAGGGTAGTATTTCTCAACCTTTCTTAACTGAAGAATGATGTAGTCTTATAAAAGTCTATGGTCCTTCCTCTATTCCACCCTGTTGGATAAAAGGATCAGTAATAAGTAAAAAAAATCTTTGGCAATTGAGCTAATTACTTTTCAAAGTCCTAGATTAGTCTCATAATCAAACAATTTGATTAGAAGCATTGACAATAAAAATGTCTTTATGCCTGCCAACCCATAAAAACTGATGACTGGGTGACTGGCTCCCACTGTTTTCTCCAGCAGGCACTGATGTTTCCCAGCAAACCCCCTTGGAAGCTGTAGATATGCTTGAAGAAAGGTGTAGTCATTTTACCAGCCATCTCCTGATGTTGTAGAAACCCTAGTGCTCTGTGGATATTGAGCTGAGTAGCAGAGATGAGACAGAGCGGAGCTGTGGCTCCTCACAAGCACTATAACTTCTTTTCTCTCTTCTATAAAATTTCTGCATTCAAGTTTCAGCCGGACAAAGTGGGGATGCATTAGAGTTGCTCCTTTACCAGAAACTGGGAAGAAAATCCACTGTTTCCCTAAAAAAGGAAGGGAGCAGTTCCAGAGCAGGGGACAGTCTCTTCCTGTATTTTGCTGTGTGGGGTGGTGGGCCTGAGCTTGGGGAAAAGGATGGAGAATCCTTCTATGGTTATATTTTGAAGGAGAGAGAGAGAGAGAGACTGTTGAGAAGCTCTTAGCATGCTGTTGTCCATGGACCATGCCTAGCCTAATGGGGCTGGCTTCAGGATGTGCACAAAGTGGCAACAAATCAGCAGAAATGGAAGCAATGAAGATTAACTTGTTCTACACACCAAAGATTTTCAGGCTGATTATAGCCGAAATCCAAGGCATTTTTTCAGCTAATAGCAGCACTACTGTTGGCACAGCCTCTAGTATAAACTCTGGGAAATCAGAGTTTATAGAGCTGTATTCAGATGTGATGTGTCAGTTATACCACCTTCCACAGACGCAGGTTTTATCCAGCCTTCAGCTGCCTCGGATAAGATGAGCTACTTTCTGCCTCGGATAAGATGAGCAACTCTTCCAGTTGTAAAATGAAGTCTAGGTTGTTGTCTCTAATGTGCCGTAGACCTAGAAGTAAAATTGGAGTTTGAATGTGCATTTCTACCTACATCCTGAACGTGAGGAGGTCCAAGTGCTGCAAAGGAAACTTACTGCTGGCGAAGTGACTGAGTGGGGTTAAAAAGGAGGGATTACAGTAACCTACTATTTGGAGTCTGGCACTCTGAGCGTACTCATCATTTCTTAATCTGTCCCTGGGTCTGGCTATAATTTGCATCTTGAGCAATTGTATTGCATTCTGCATTTGCATTTGTGTTTTCTTTTTCTATTGTTAAACCTGTTTTCATCTTACACATTTTTCATTCCTCTGCAGCCCGTAGCCAGTGATAGATGACAAGGTTCAAACGCAGAAGGTCAATTAGATCATGCAGTGTCCATCTCTGCCAGCACAGGATTATTGCTTTCATGATCTATTTGCTATTGTTTTGTCCAGCCGATTGCTAAATAGGTCCTGTTTATTCGACAAAGTTTTGCCACCAATAATACCCCACGTAACCGTAATTATAACAAGGGAGTAGTCTGGGGTATTGTTGAGAGGTGGGAGATCGTCTCATATGGTCAGAAAAATTATCTGGTTTTTGACTCTTGCTCAGATCAGATTCAGTACGTTTTTCTGCGGCACACTTCATTAACTGGTCAAAGCAAACCTCTACATCAACAACGCTGTTTGAGTCCTGCTTATCGCAGTCCTTCCTCAGTCTGGAATATTCTCTTAGCAGAAAACAAGATGGCTATTGGCATGGGTTGTCATTAGCTCAAGGGCTCTATAATTTATTGAGAGCACATTTGCTTGTATGTTTACAGTCATTCTAGGCAAAAAGGTTTGCAGTTTGCTTTCCCGGTTTATCTAATAGGTAAGCCTGTCTTAAGGAGCTAGATAAGACACTACTGAAAATTATTCACCTGCAGAAAGAAATAGAGTTGCACTGGCGGCCACGGAGACAGAAATCCTCTGAATCTAAGACTGGGACCGGTGCCGTAAGCATCATAAAGAAAATGTCTTAGTGCACGTTTATCTTAAATTTCAAACAATCCATAATACAAGTTTGAAGCATATATAATTCATGCCAACTTCAAAATTATTTTCTAAAGCTAGATTGTCAAAATTATTCTAAATTTGACAATGACCAACCTACTGAAATCAGTGGAGAGGTTGCCTGCAAGCAATATACAGCTATCCATATTATAATATTACTTAAATAGATTCTGCTCATGCAGAAGCATTTTACTGCTAGCTGTATAAAATCACATAAATATTCTTTGGGATAGTTTGGTTTCTGGATGCAGCTCTCATCTGATTTCACATAAATATTACTCTTGTACACTTAATAAGGAAGCTTGAGGAGGGGGTAAATTGCTGGCAGGGTTCAACAGATATTGCATCCAATACAAGAGAAATACACAGCTGCACTTCACTTCCGCAGGGAGAGCAGAGCCTTCTTTCACAAGGTAGCAAGCACGAGGGAAGACAACAAGAGTCTGTCCATCAGTTGCCCATGCCTAATACACGGGTGAGAAAATGCTGACAAAGAGCTGGCTGTGAAACTCTTCCACGTTACGCTTTTACAAAGTTCATCTGCATCTTCACCTTACTGGGAGTAATACAGGCAGCTATGGGATTGTTGCATTAGTATCAGAAGGGTAGATTTTTCAGAGCACCTAAATCCTGATCTCTAGGCACAGTTGAAAGGCCCTGCTGTCCACCTAACCTCTGACTATTAACACACCTACTGCAGCATCAGTCTTGGAATGGACGGTCTTTTTAGAGCCCCACTTACCTCCAAGTTCTTGCAGAGCAACTTCTCAAGTGGAACATGTCTTCCCCCTCATAGCTGTAGCCTTCATGCTTATCGTCAAACTGGGTCTTGCTTTTGCAAGCAGCCATAAATTAGGCTTTTCAGGATGTGTTGGACAGATGTTACCCAGCAGACAGAAGTCTGACTTGGGAAGTGGATTAGTTTTGCAAGCTTGCACACTCTAGCTGATTTGGAACAAAAATTTGAATGCCATACTCTGATGTCCTCTGTCAGCATTCAGCTTACTGCTTCACCTGCTGTTTTCAGGCAGGCCTTTCTCAGCTTCTCCTGTTGAAGCCCACTTTACAGTTGCTGGGGGAGGGTGAGGGAGCCGGTGAGTCTGATTTGATGTGGGTACTTGCATGTGATGTGCAGGAGTCGGGACCAAAACCTTGTCACACATCAGGCAGCATGGAGGTTTGAAGCAGGTTCCCCTTCTTTGAGGCAAGTGACCTGGCTGCAGAGATACTGAGTGCAACGGGAGGCAAAGGAAAGAACAAAGTGTCTTTTTGTGACATAGGGTTAGCCGGGCTTGACAACTACCTTCAGGATGAGATTCAAGACTGAGCAGAGAGAAGTATTTTTGCTGTCTCTGACTGTGGTCCTATTCTGTTCTTCTGTGGTTGCTCTAGGCCAGTGTAAATAACTTCATGCTCAGTGTGCTGGTTTCTAGGAATAGTATTCTAAGGCACCTAATTCTCCCTGGGAATCGTATCTTGACTGTCTAATTCCTGGCTGAGGAGTCTGCTAGGCAACAGGAAATCTGCAAATTAAAACATTGCAAAATCTAAGTCCCTGGCTGTACCCCAGCATTGCTGGAGGACCAGTTTTCATCTGTTTGCCTATGAAAACTATACTCAGATGTATATCCTTTCTCTTGCATCATTTAAATGATTCCTCATGTTTCCCACCGGCTATTATTTTTATTACCCATATGCAGTCACTTTGCTGCTCATTTTGTTCATTGTAATGCAGCCAGTAGCACTCTTGTTTCTTGATCCCCAAAATGTGTGGTTTAAGGTCCCACATTAGCAAAAGTTGGTTAAAGCTAAGTGGACTTAGCCCTCCAGCTTCTGCTATTTTGTGGTAGGAGCTGGAACAGCTCATTTACCCTTTGCAGAGATGGACTGTCCATCCTGATTCACTGGACTGGATGGCTTCTCTTCCCCAGTTCTAGTCTTTAGTCTTTCTTATAAAGAGGTTGGAAGGGACTGTGCCCTGAGTTGCTTGCTGACAGCAATCGATACAACACTAGTCATCTTCACATCTCCCATTCACTGACTGCTCCAGGGTCTTCTCTCTATAAATCCAAGATTTATTTTCTCTTCCTTCCCTCACAGCACAAGCCCACAGCTCACTAACAGCAACACTAACCTTGTGTCAAGAGGAAGCTTCACTGCTAGCAGCATCCTCTTAGAGAAGACAGAGTACTCTGTGGCTGAAACACTCAGAAGTACATAGGTGGGAGTGTCAAGTATTCCAATGCAGGCATGGCTGCACAGAGACCCCACAAATTACTCTTGGAAATCAAGGGTAAGTCTAGTCAACATTTTTCTCCACTAAAGAAGTCCAAATGCTTCAGCAGATTTGTGGACATTGATGCTTGGAAGATCCTGAAGCTTGTGGAGACTCGCAAATTTTAATTGGCAGGTAGACTGCATCTACTCCCTTCCAGCCCTGTTTTGGAAGAGAGATTTTTGATTTTTTGCCCAGAAGGAAAGATGTCTTGCCTGTGAGTGATGCTCAAATGCAGCCTTTGGAACAAACAAAAGAAAACAACAAAAATAAATTGCAGCATTTATCCCTAGGGATATTTCTGGTGTGGCCAGAGGTGCATGTGCCCTTTCAGGTAATTAGCTTTCTCTGCCCTTCTGTAACAGTATGATGCTCAGCACCAAACAAGCTGTTCTTTCAGATGATGTGCCTGCAGAAATATGAGAGTGAATCACCTATATTCCCTCTAGATTTCTGATGTTGACACCATAACACACATTGCTCTGGGGATTTTTCATCAACCTTCAACACTGTTACATGGTTAAAAAACAAGGAAAATCTTACTAGAAAATCAATCCTGATATTCAGGATTTCCTGGTAATAGACTACTGAAACCCTGGAGTGGGGAGCAGAGCACATCTGCCTGAAGGTGTTCAGTTATCTGCAGCACAGGGACTAGGTATTTAAAGACTGTCTGGCTGCTTACTTCTGATTGTAAAGTAAGGTAGACCCTGAAGGACTGAGAAGGGATTTGGGCACTTCCAGCCCTACCTGCTTACCCAGTCTGTGGGACACCCCTCCTTTGCCAGGGGGAATTGAGGCTGTTTAACCCACCTTCTAGGAGAAAAGGCTTGGAAAGCTTTGTGGTGGGGGACTTCAGTCTTCCCACTCAAGCTGAAACCTTTGGGTTCAAGGATTTAATTATGTTCAGAGGAAGCACCAGAAGAGGCAAGGCTGTCTCTCTTGGCTGCAGGACCTCTCCAGACACTCTCCCACTGCACCAAATCTTTCAGGCAGAGACAGGAACCCACTCCTCACCCTCCCAGGTGACCACCACAGATACTTCTTTAGTTCACATAAAGCAAAAGAGCTTTTATGTGAGGCAATGCCCTGCGGAATGGAGTGTAGACCCTATTTTGGAGAGGTAGTATGTGAGAAGGGGAGGAGAAATTGAACTGAGAGGCTCAACATCTCACAAGAGGAAGGTGAATCGTACGTACTTATGCTAAAAAGTGTATGCAGCCAGTGCGGTGCTCTGTGTTGCAGTGTTTCAGTTCTGCCGGCAAAGCTGGACCTCTGGTCTGTGTGGCTGGAAGACAGATAAATTCGGGATTTGGAAGGACTTGTCCTGAGCCATAGGAATAAAAACTTGTTTACAGCACACAAGGTAAGATTTACTGAGCACTGTCACTATTAATAGTATGAACCTATGTAACGACTTACTCCTTTCTAGCTGACAGTTCCCTGGCCCAGGCTGAGAGTCCTGGACTGTTATCAAGGACGTTGTTATGCATAACATCTTAACAGCATTGCTTCAGATTATTTCTGATTACAGCTTGCTCTTTGTTCCTTCCCAGTTTCTTTTTCCCAGGTCTGCTCATTCCCGGCTCTGCTTCTTCCCCCTCTCTTCTGGCTGCTCAGCTGCCAAATTTCTAGTCTGTTTGCATGCTGCCCCGTAATCGCTGCACCCAGGGCCAGCCGTGGCATTTCGGAGAAAGGCGAGCGTTGGGTCCCCACTTGGTGGCATTGTGAGCATCCCCAAGAGGAAGAGGAGCCACTGGCTCTCCAGGCCAAGAGATGAGAGTCTGGCACCATATTCATATGCCAGAGCTCCTGGCTCTCAGCTACTGTAAGTTAGCATGGAAACCAGGGGAGCCTTCTAATATACATTCTCTGAGCATCTGCTTCAGAAAATATGTCAGATTTAAGGGTATGGAAATTCTTTAATTATTAGAATTCCCCAAACTTTAGCAGTCAGCAGATTTCATATGCTCATAATATTTATGAAAACAGGGAACCTATGTGGGAATTGAAATAAGGCTGGGGGTAGAATTAACCCAAATTCTTGGCTTTTGCCCATTACAAATAGCACTGCACTATTGAAGTTTTCACCTTACGTGTTTTAAGAATCATTGCACTAGAGGCAAAAGGGCTGGGAGCAGCCTTGCATTGCCCTATAAATTCAGCTGCATGAACTAGGAGGTCTAGCTGCCTAATTAGATTTAATCTTACCTATTATTCACAGAGTGGTGTGTAAAGTGCATTAGAAGAAATGGATTTATTTAAGACACCATCTAAAGCAACTGATCTTAATCATTGGACAAGTGCTGAGCCAAAGGCCTAGATTTTCTGTTTATCAGCAACTTTTGCTGCTTCACAAGCAAATTTGATAATATAATGAGTGTTGGGGCCTAGTTTGTCCTAGAGGGTCCGTGCATAGCTGGCTGACCCCAAGGGCAGGAACAGGATATATGCGCCTCCAAAGGCGCATGGGGGCCTCTTCATTTGCTCTACATAAATCTGTCTTTAATGACTTGAGGGAGAACGTTTGAATATTAAAATGAACATTATTCTTGAACATGAAGTTTTAATAGCACACACTTTTAAGTTTGTCATCAACCTGTATAAATTTACAGCAAAAGAGAGTCTATGTGTGATGCGTTACCTGCTTTGAAGCGAAAGCCTATTCCACAATTGAGGAATCTGCCCTCTGTGCACTAGATCCCAAAGAAATCAGCTCCCAGGCCTACAACTTGCGGGGAGAAACTAATGGTGAGCAGGATGGATAAAAGGATTTCTAATACAACTATCAATATATACTTTAGGAGCAGCAGCTGCAGCTTCCGTGGTAATTTTGCTTGTAATTTTCTGTCAGTATAATGAAGAAAGAAAAGCTGGAGGACAGCTTCTTAATCACGGCAGTCATTTTTTAGGCTAGATGTTAGTTCCATGTCAAAACTGAAATCTTTGTAGGTGGAAGGGATATCTTTACTGGACACATTTGAAAGCCTTAGAATTCAAAACAATACCAAAGTGGTTTAAATATGTATTTAGTCAAATATATTTTCAATAGCATGAAATGTGTAATAGAGCCACTTCTGTTTGGATTTCCAAACAGCTAGCTTTTGTTTTCTGTCTGAAACCGCACACTGTCCTAGTTGGGTAACTTTCTCACATGGCGGGATGGAAAGGAGCCATGGAAGTGTAAGAAAAAATGCCCTTGCAATCTCCTATGAAACAGCTGATAAAGGAAACCCAAACCCAGATGATTTTGGGTGCTCCTGCCATCAGGGGTGGCAGGAGTGACACCTGCGGGGCTGGCCGAGCCCGGGAGCTGGGGACGTGTCCCTGGAAGCGCCTGTCTCTGAGTCACTGCAGCAGCTGAGCCGTGGCTAAATTGGAACCAGAAATACCGATTGTCGTGTCACCCGGATGCTCTGCCTCCAGCCAAATGGTAGAGGGGGAAAAAAATGCTACCAGATGTTCTTATGTTATTAATATTGTTATTATTGTTATTATAAATAATATTCCATATTGGCTGGCTTTCACTCCTGGCACATCTGGAGCACACATGGCTGGGAGGAGAGCCCCGGCAGCCCGTCGCTCCCCTGTTTCCCTGCACACCTGTAAAGGAGGCCGGGCGCACCCTGCGCCCCGTGCTGGAGAGGGGTGAGGAGGGGCCGCCCTGTGGCGGGGCACCCCCCTCCCCGCCCCCCTCCCGCTGCTACTACTACTTGCCGGAGCAATGCTGGCATCCCAGTGATGCTGGCCCAGCCCCGGCCTTCGTTCCACTTTCCTCTTTCCAGCAGGGCAAGATCCGTTCAACCGCGGCCCTGTTGTGAGGGCTTTGTCATCCACAGCCCTGAGATTATACACCGAGAGCAAGCTCTGCTGACGCTCCTCTCGCCAGACATTTTGCTGTTGGAGATGCCGACACCACATTCCCGTGGTCTGAAGCACCTCTGGCCGATTAAGCAGGACGCTAGGTGTCACTTTAGTGGAAGTTTGCTGGCTAGACCTTCCTATCTAACATTAGGTCAGAAACTCTAAAAATGTTTCTATGTAATTGCTCCCACTCCATGTCACCAAAAAAATGGACTTGCTTTGGAGGTGAAAATGGAGAGTAGGGCATCACTCCAGTATGGCGCTCACCATAAACATCGGCAAACTGTGTCTTAAGGGTGCGCCAGCTCCCAGGGACTGTTTAAAGTAAGCGCCAAATCATTGCTGGAGTGGAAATTATCCCATTATACCCACTTAGGCCAACTGTCTAGGAATACAGGAACAAGAAAAAAAAATACTAGAGGAGGTGATGACAGTGGTTCATTAAAAAATAATAAAACGCTAGGATACTATTAAACATGGCATACCAGTATTTGTATATCTCTAAGCTGAGGAAACACAGCTCCAGTATAAATAGATGGAGATTTATAAATGGACTTTTGTGGTCGCACTAACTGTGTAGTAAGACAGTGTATTTTTAATTATTACATTGTGGTGACATACAGAATGGGTAAAGCATTTTCCATGGACAAAGGAAGATGCTGTGCTTGCCACTAGAGGTTTAAGACCAACAAAAAATGAAGTGCAGCCCTCTGAACGTCATGTTTGCCTGGGATGCTGTATGCAGAGCACGTCTCCCTCCCCGTGGCTCTGTGCCACAGGGAGTGCTGCTGCCCAGGCAGCGGAGGGCCCTGTGTGGGGCTCACGAGTCTCAGCCGGGAGAGCGCAGATCCACCTGCGGTCCTTGTGTTCCTGGCTAGAAATGGGAGAGGTGCCCGGCGCAGATGCTGAAAAAGGGCAATGCCTGCTGTGGCTTGAGAGCCTCTTCTCAAAGGCAAACCTGGGCGAGGGACAGCCCGGCCAAAACAGCCAGCTGCTCTCTGGGTGAAGTCTCAGCTGTGCTGCACACAGGAGCTAGATGCAATCACAACAAAACTAGTCATCGCATCTGACTTCAGTTGCTGTGGGTCTGTGTTGGACCAATTCCTTTGCCAATGGCATCAGTAACAATCATCTTTTTTTTATCTATGCTTTGAGCAAGGCTCATCCTATGCGATAAGATTTCCATGCAGTGAAGTTTCCTGGAGGATGTCTCTTTTTCTGGCTGAAAGGTTTGTCCAGGCATAATTGAAGAGTTCTACACACTGGCCAGCAGGTTTCCAGTCTGTGACTACATGAGGATGTTTGGGCTTCTGGAAAAGCAGAAGCCGTAGGGAAAGGGCTGGGGTCACGCACAGCCCTTCCGTGCGTGTCGGGAACTTCCCAGGCAGGTCATGCAGGCGCTGCTGGCCAGAGGCCCTCCCAGGAGCAACGGGGGGGCCCTGTGGGTCCATGGCTGCAGAGTAAGCTCTTCATTCCTCTACGGACTAGCTTGTTATTTCTTCTCCCCCCCCACCCCCACCTTCCTTTTGCATCTCTGGGGAACAGAAGCAACCAAGTATATATTGGTGGAAGTGGCTTTTTCAGACATCTCACATTCCCCCAACATGCTGCTGGAAAACAAACCTGGTGCTAGTCTGAAGCCATAAAGAAACAGCAGGAAACTTTTTCTCTATTAAATCAATGAAGTATTGCCATCGATGTGAATAAGTCACAGACTTCATTCTTGCCACCAGAGAGACACCCACTCATCCTATGGAAAAGAGAGAAGCAATTAGGCTAAACTGTGGGCAAATGAAGAGATAAGAGTCTTTGTTCCTCTCTTCCTTTCCCTGCTATTTCAGAACTCAATAGTTTTCTGCTCCAAGTGGAAAATAAGGATCATTACAGTATTCAGCCTTGTTTTTTGTTAGATGCTTATAAATCTTGCTAATTAGCTGTAGAAATCATAAAAGCTCAGCATCATGTTTTAATCATAAGCTCCTCGGGCCACTGATGTTCATGTTGTTCCCTGGATCCTCATTTCCATGTACAAATTACTGAGCCCATAACACTTTGACAGCTCATCTCTCATGCCAATGATACTTCCAACAGAATTATTATTTCAGTAACTAAGCCACAAGCCTACACCTGCAAAAAATAAAAATAAGAGAATAACACAGCAGTGGAAGGTCCCCCCGCCTTGTACTGGTGGAATATTAAAGCTTCTTCAAAGTAATTAAACGCAGGTTTCAAGTATAAAGTCTGGCTGACAGATCAGTAAAATAATTTTCTCTTTCCCAAGAAGCTAAAGAAAAGTTCCCCAGTCAGCGGCCAAGGAGGATAGGAAACCATAAGCACTGCACTTAGACACCAGTGCTAACGTGCTGGGAATTTCTGGGGCAGTACAACAGGTCCAAGGCATCGTGGACGCAGCTGTGAAATCAAACCTCGGTTGAATTCTTATCCAAATCACCATAAACGAGGTCAGCATCTGCTAAGACACTGGATAATAATAGCTTGCTTAATTATACATTTTGTCTGTAATTTAGTCCAGACCAACTTTCCTAGTGGCAGAGGAGGAGGGTATTTTCCAGTTCTTTTATGTTCCTGTGATTAGTGGATAATGCCCTTGGTGTATGTGCATGCATCTAATTTTCACTTTTAACTTTAATGCAATTTAACATTGTCAAAATAAATATTATTCTTCACTTTTCCAAATTCTGTTTTAGCACTTGTAAAGTAAATATTTTGCTTAAGAATGTGGAAGGCCTGTGCCTGCTTACTGACGCTCTCTCTGAGGGGGAGAAGGAGCCCGTCCCTCTATTGTGGCAGCTCAGGATCGCCTGGGAGCTGGTGGTGCTTCTTTCAGGGAGGATGAGGCCTTCCTAACCTGTGGCAGAGGAGCAGGCTAGAGAGCTAGGGATCCCTGCTTTGGCCACTTCTGTGAGTTTGCCTTCGGTACAGCCCAAATAATAAAGGAGGAACGGGATAATGGGATAAAAGGATAAAAGCGTCTTTGCTTTGTTGTTCCCTTACATGAATTGCCATACTAAACTCATCTTTGAACTGGTAGACATCTGTCACATTCATTTACTATCAGCAAGATGATGATGTCAGTCAAATCTCTGAGCAGCTCAGAGCTCCTGGGCACAGGTATGAAAAGTGCAGACAATCGAGCTGAGCCAAGCTTGACCATTTGGATTCCCCCACCTCCGCAGTGGCGTGGCGGATGTGTCACAGGCCTCTGGTGGTTATTCCTGATACACCTAAAACTGGTTGCTGGCAGTGGAGATCACCACTGAAAAGCATATCTTGGTTTGCAGCTGCAGGGGAAAGCATACAAGACCTGGCCTGCCCTGAGCATGCACCTCCAGCCCGCGCTGGGGAAGGTTTAGATGAGTAAAGGGAAGCTCTCTGTAACTCTTCCCTTGGTCAAACAAAAGCACCCCTCCAGACAGGTAAGTTACATTTGCTAAAAAATTGGATTAAAAAGTCACCGATCATGAGTTTCTGGTTAAGTCTTATTTTCTGAGCTGTTTTCAAGCAAAAGTGAAAATTGAAAACTGGCAGACTTACAAGATCAATAGGGTTTGCTTAAATGACTCACCAATTAGCATGTCTGTGGCTTTTAGTAACATTGTATTCTTGCCAATCACACTGGTTTAAACTTTCCCTCATATATAAATTACACACCCAGATTCATGTCTCCTTTTCCTCCTCTCCTCTCCTCTCCTCTCCTCTCCTCTCCTCTCCTCTCCTCTCCT